>JAHLSL010000051.1:3519910-3714876 GCA_025920805.1 Petroica traversi
TTATTATTATTATTATTATTATTATTATTATTATTATTATTATTATTATTATTATTAATTTAATGTTTAATGCAGGAAAATGGTTCCTGTTACTTAAAAGTAGAAAGAGAGAACATTTTAGGTACAGCATGATGAACCATCTCAGGTTTTTAGAGTCTTGGGTGAACCTGTCCCCTTGAACTTGTGCATCAGATTCTATCTGGTGTTAACCCCAGACTGGGATTTTTGTGTTCTTGTTTTCCTTTTGTTTTTTTTTTTTGTCTGAAACTCCACTTAGTTATCAACATAGAACTTTTTCCTCATCATTATTTCTACATGAGAAATACACTCCTCAGAAGAAAAATTAAGTCTTTTTAGGGTTTGTGCTGTTCAAGATTGGAAATAAGTTTCTGCCTGCACCACAAAAACTAGAATTGGATTTATATGTTTAGTATCCTGAGTCCATGTGGTCTTAGAGAAGTAAATATTCTTAACAAAAGGTCAAAATTAATTATGAGCAGGTTTGATTAACCAAACAGAACTGAGAAACCAGAGCAAAAAATGACACAAATGGGCCTTTGTGGGTTTGTTATTTGGTTTTTTGGTTTTTTTGGTTTTTTGAGGTTTTACGTACATTGAATAATTTTAAGCATATACTGTGTTCCAGTGGAATTAAAAGCAGCAATTCTTGCCTTTTTTGTCATACTCTTACTTTTCAAATTTTAGCTCATCTCTGTAGCACGTTCTAAAGTAATATATGAGGGGGAATTTTTGTAGCTCCAGCATATTTGATTGCATAGATACTATTGGAAAAATTAGGCTCTTTAAGCAATTTAAAAAATAAAGCATTAGTTAAATTAAAAAAAAAGGGACCATAATTCTAACTTTCTATTAGGCAATTCATTTATTTAACTAAGCAGAGAAAAGCAAAATGCCCCAAAGTAAGTCTTTTACAGAGGATTACTCCCACAGCGTTATTTAATTTTGTCTGTATGTATCCTACTGAAATTGCCTGTATTCTTCATTTCTTTATTCCTGTTTGTACATAGAGAATCTTATTAGCACATCAGTAATTTGCAGTCTAAACTCCCTCGGGGGACTGTTTTTCCTGCACTTTTGAATGCAGAGCTCCCAGGTGCTGCTGTTCAAAATAAAATGCCAAACTCTCAGTTTCACAAAAGGAATTATCCTGTATCAGCAAGGTGCTCCTTCTTTTTATATTGAAGAAATGCGAGGGGTAATGTAATTGAAAAGAAAGTTATTGCAAAACTGGCTTTATCTCCCAGTCCAGCGTCCTGGCTCCAGAAGGAATAGATTGGATTGGGAAAAGCAAAGTTCAGCTTGCAGCCCTGGTCCTGATGGGTCACAGGGCTTGAGAGGTTTTACAGATTTGCCTTCTGGAACTTCACCTTCCCGATTTTAGCACTGTGTTTTTAACACAGTCCCTTAGGCTGTGTTGGTCAGTTCTCCATCTCTCTGCTTACACAGGAGAGCATCACCTCCAGAGAATCCAATCCCTGTTCACTTCTTCTCCCTCCACAATTACACATGGAGCTGCTCCCCTGCTTCCAGCAGAGACCATCCTTCCTCCCCGTGCCCAGAGCTCCCTTTCTCTGCTCTGTCCAGGTGAGCAGCTCCCTCTGACTGCCCAGGACTCTCTTTCTCTGCTCTGTACAGGTGAGCAGCTCCTTCCCCGTGCCCAGAGCTCCCTTTCCCTGCTCTGTTCAGGTTGGCAGCTCCAGCTGGCAGGGAAATTCCCTGGCTGCTCCGTGCTGGGCACGCTGTGTCCCAGCACCGTCCCTCGCGCACTGCTCCGTGTTCGGGGGACACTTTCACGGCCATTTCTCTGTCTACCCCGGCTGCCAGGCCCCACAACAATTAGAGGTTCATGGCCAGAGTTCAGACAGACGCCTGTCACTTCAGCAGTGTAAGCCCAGGCTCCAGATCTCCAGCAGGCGCTCAGCTGCCACTCAGACTGGCAGCTTTCCCCGGCCGCTCGTGCTTTCGCAGGAATGCGCTCAGCTCTGTGGAGGGTGCGTGACGGATTGGGTTGTGCAGGAAATGCTGGTGGCAGCTGGAGATTAAGTATTTGGCATTCAGTGGAGCGGGACTCCAAGTGAGGCGGTCATCATTAGCTGCCTGTCCTGCCTGGCTGGGTCTGGAGCGCCAGTTCTGACTCAAAATGCTCTTTGATGCCGACCCGGTGAATATTATCTGTGTGACGTGGAGCAGTGGCAGCGAGCAGGAGGAGACTGCCCTGCTCAGAGAGGCTGCTCAGGGCAGCTGGGGAGTGCAAGGAACAGGAGATGCACACTCAGACCCTTCTGATGTGGCCCAGGACAGTTTTTGAAAGACAAACTTATTGCAGAGGTGTGGTGCTGGGATGGCAATGAAAGCAGCGGCGTGCTTTCATCTCAGTGCCACAAAGTAAAGGGCTGCATTTTATACCTGCTCTTTGTATTTTAATTAAAGTTGTGGAAAGATGAAAAGTAAAAAGCTCATTAATCATAAATGGCATTTCGTCTGCTTCAACATTTCAGTTCACTTTCTACTACTCCTCTTTTAGCTTATGATAGAGTCTTTTAACTTTAACTGGGGCATTTCTTGATGCTGCCTTGAACCTGGCAGGGCAGGATGAAGGGGATGAGAATGGGCCAAAGAGAGGTTTGAAATTCAGTTTCTGCAGAGTCTCTTTGAGCAGGGGAGGCTGCTGGGCTGCTGCAGACCCAGAGAGCATCTCTGCTGGGTAATTACTGACAGCACCAGAGCCTTGTGCTGCTGTGCCTTCACCCTCTGAGACTGAAAGCCAGAATTGTGCCACTCCAGTAGCTCTGGGAGATCAAATTTGCTTGTGGGGTGTTGGAGGAAAAGGAGGATCAGTGGTTCAGTAAAAAACCAGCTTTTCTCAATGTAGAAACAAGTAAAGTTCACTTGTAAAGTGTAATATTCTCATCCTCTGGCTTTTCCCTTCACACATCCCTTTAGTGTATTTGTTTCCTGTAATGTGGTGTCTGTGTCACAGATATTAAATCCTTGAAAAGGAATTGAACTTATTAAATGAAAAAAATATTCAGTCGTGGTACACTTCTTAATACCGTAGGGTCTCTGCAGACACACTTTAATCTTTGTTAAGGTTAATAATTACATTATAATTTTTTGTAACTATATGAGGGTTAATGAAGCAGGAATGTGGTTTATGGAGGAATTCCTTTTGCAGAATTGCTTTCAAAAATTTTTCAAGTGGAATAGTGTTCAACTACCTATTTTTCAGTTCAGGAAATCTGTTTCAGTGGGAATTATATCAGATTCAGAGAAAGCTTATTATTCCATTGCAACTAACATCCTTCATTTTTAAAGTCATAGTTTAAATGTTTTATCTGTGGGATAACTGTACTCTTGGTGGCTTTGCCAATCTGATATCACTCAGAGCTGTCATTTAGTTAAGAAAAGAAAAAAAAAAGGGCATTGATTTATAAAAAGAAAATCCTGGCTGGGACTAATCCTATGGTTTGTTCCAAATCAGTAAAGTCTAGTGACTTTAGTCAAGTTGGTGACTTTTCCTAAACAAACTGGCCCTGTTTATGTGTTGCTGCTGCTTGAAGGCTGTGGAGAACAAAGCACAAGCAGTTTTAAAGTTCCCACTAAACCAGAAAGGGCACACAATAATTTCCCTTCACCTCTGGGACTTGAACACAGACACCGTTGTATAAGATAAGTTATGAACTCCTGCAGAAACGAGTTTCCAGAGTCCATCTGGTGTATAAAACCATAACAGCTCTCCCTCTGAAGGAGAACAGGGTGGAGATGAAGTATAGCAGGTTCCACTCCCTCCTCTTACTCAGCTGCTGCACACAGGGGCCTGGGACAGCTTTAGTGCTGCATTAAAAATCTGGCTCCTGAAAGGCAAAGCCAACCAGGGGAAGCTGAGGAAGGGCAGCAGGAAGGCTGAGGCTGCTTTCAAGAACAGAAATTTGGTTCAGGGCATGTTAGGAACACCTTTCCTCGTGTTGTGAAGCATTCACAACTTGGGGTTCACTGGGGAGGGCAGTCTGGAGGCAGTGGAAGTATGAAGAAGGGGGTGAAATCGAAAATGATTTTGTTGTTTCCAGAAAATGACAATTTTCTGATACAAATGCCAATTTACTCAGGAGCCTTCTAACCTGGTGCCAGTTGGCAAACTGGGCTGCTGTTCAAGCACCAGTCAAGAGATTCTGGGATGAAACTGTTTTGCAAACAGTGCCCCTTCATGGGATTTTAATGACAGGTCTACAACATCTGGCTGTGCTTTTGCCCTCAGAGCTCATACATTTTCATGCCCTGGTCCCTCCAGAAATGATTTCTCACTTGGAGGGTGAATAGTGGCCTCTGTATAAACACTGTAATATCTCCTCTTTGGATTGCTTCTTAGCAGCCTAGAACGGATATTTTGAAATTTCCTAGGAGCACATTAATTTTTACAGTTTGCTGGAATCTCTCCATTTAATTGTCCCTGAGTTTGGTTATTTTGTTCTTGTTGTTTTCCAACTCCTTTTTAAGTTTCTGACTGTTTTTTCAGCCAGTTCTGTTCCATCAGAACACGGGGCCCTGGGACCTTTTCCATGCAATCCTGAGATGCCATGGACTCTTTGTAGAGCTGACTTGGAATATGGATGTGAGAGTTTGCATCTCGTACATCCTGAGCTCCAAAGCTGCTAACTCTGATGGAACAGAGATGTTTCTGTCGAAAAGACTCAGAATATACATTCTTGTGTTCGTGTTGGATTAGTAGTAAAACCTGAATGCATTTTGGAGGTGATTTAATTATCTTAGTATTAAGGGTACGGACTGGAAGATGGGAATAGAAATCGTTGTAATTGTTTGACAGAGACAGAAAAAAAGGCAAATAAAGAAACAGAAGGCTGCAGACTGAATGGGTGAGAATGGTTCAGCTTGGGCTGACTGCTGTGCAGTGCTGGGGTTTAATTCTCTGGGTTTTTGGGGTATTTTGTTTGTTTGTTTGTTTTTGACATTGCACTTTTCCCTATTCTGAGCTTGGATCTCAAATAGCCTTTATTGAAACTTCTTTCTGCAGTGACAAAAAAAAAATCAGAAACAGATAAAACACAGTGATACAGTAAAGATGATCCCCATTGATAGATGGGGCATTAATGCACATAAAACCCTCCTTTAGTGACAAAAGTGCTTCCAGTGTCACCGTGTGCAATGTCAAATACATTTCTTGCCCAGCGCAGTGTCAGGTTTATTGTCAGTGGGCAGTTCCTGAAGTCTGTGCTGGGCGTGTTTCCCTCGGAGTCTGGAAGCTGGAGGTGTTCTTTGGAAGGGCAGGGACTGACAGTCCTGTGGTGATGGCTCAATGCACCTCCAGCTGCCACACAGATTGTCACCAGGAGTGCAGGGACAGATCAGAGGGTACTCACTGAGCGAGGCAACAAAGCTACAAACTCATCCCCGCAGGGGGATTTCATTTCAGTGTGTTCAGAAAACACCTGAGCTTGAGCCACAGTCAAAGCAACTCGAGCACTCAAATACCATTTGAGTCACAGTCAAAGCAATGAATTGGAGAAGCAGGAGATGGATTCAATAGCAATTGCACCGGGGGAAAAGGTGTTCTGATAGTAGGATTAGAAGTGACTAATTTTTTTATATGCAGTCACAATCTAATTATTTGATGACTGTGCCCATGTATGGGAGATCCAGAAGAAAAACATTACATTTAAAAAAACACTGCTTGTAATGGTCCATCTTTCATCAGCAGTAACTCGTGAATCATCATGTGCCTCACACCTTTTTTACTGTGTCATCTCATTTTGTTTATGGTAGCACAGACAGATTTTTCCTTTGGCTTTCATGTAGATTCTTCATTTAAAACTCCAGCATGAATGTTATATCACTTTTGGATTTTATTGGAAGTTTACAGTTCTGTGATATTTCATAAGTCAAAGCACCAAGCATGATCACTGCTGTGATCCCTGATGAATGAGGGGTTTGTGGCTGGGTTTGTGCCCTGGCACCTCTCCCTGTGAGCAGCCCCCTCTGACAGCTCTGGGCTCCCCTGGGTGCCCTGGGCAGGGGCTGAAGGAGCTTCCTTTGGCATTTGGCTGCCACAGAAGTCATTGGCAAAGAGCTCATTGATTCCAGGACTGGGATCAATTGGTCTTCAATTAGAACATGACCTTGATACTCTTTCTCTAATCAGCATTTTCCTGTTACATCAGTGCTGCTTGGCACTGTTGTAGCTCCAGTTTGAGTACATTTTTTATTTTTTTCTTATAGATCTGCATGGCTGCTTTTAGATTGGAGTAAAGTCAATTGAAGTAAATTTCTTCCTTTGCTTTATGCCTGTACCAACACTCGTCTTTTACTTAATGCAACCCATTAGTTTTCTCTCTCTCATCTGTTAGCTATTATTTCATTACTTTGAATTTAGAAACTCTAGATTTCCTTCAGTAATATTTCAGTTTTAGTATAGATCTTATCATAATTATTTTTTTAAATTAAAGCTATCATATAACATGTACATAGGCAAATACACCAGTTCTTAATCATATTAAATTTATTTATTAACTTTTGAGAAGCAGAATTACACATTTCCATAAATGCCTTAAATATTCCCGTTAATTGGGATGTGATCTTTCCTAAATGTGCCGGATCTCTTCAGCCTGAGTGCCATTCAGTGTTGCAAATTTTGTTTTCTGACTTTCAATCATTAGTGGTTATTCCCCTGATGAGCTTATTAGCCTTGAGTACAAATACTTCATCTACCCCAGTGAAGAACTCTGAGGAACTCCTTAAATATGCATGGATATCCAAAGTTATTTTTTTCTTTTTTTTTTCTTCTTCATAGGAAGTAGAGTTTAAGTGACAATGTCATTAAATGACATCATCTTTGCTAATTTTACAGTTTTAAGGCTGAAGACTCTCACATTGTGCTCAGGGATAGGCAATGTCTGTAGTTTGATATAGATGGACAAGGCTTGTCCAAGCTACCTGAAAAAAACTCTGTATTTTACGATTTTACTCCAAAATTGTATTAACTGGCCAAGCAAGAGACACCACATTTCTGTACAACCTCCATCCATTTGGATTCTTTAGACTGTTACATGAACTGGGTTTTGTTCAGAACTTTTTCAGCAAGGAGCGAGTGTAGTCCAAGGACACTTTTTCTTTATCAGTCTGAGATGACAGATAATAATACTGAGCTGTACAAGATAGAGAAATGATAAATTAGAACATACAAGGGTTATTTTGGTGCTCGTACTTTCTCTTGAAAAGTGAGGTGACTGAAGCTTTGCTAACACTTTTCTGTGGTTTTCTTTTTGCTCCCAGTGTTCATCAGTTGGGCCTCTTCTGTGTAATCTCTGTGTGAGGGTGGTTTCGTCCCCTTTGGTGATGTGGGTGGTCAGACAGGGAAGTTTCCATAACAGGGTTAGGAGTTTTGGTTGTTTTTTTGTTGGTTTGTTTTCATTTTCATTGTCAGGGTAAGCGATATTTTCAGATTTTAACGCTCTGTAACAGAGCAGAAAAATCGCTGTGACCACATTGAACCATCCTCCTCCTGATGGGACAGGATGGAGGAGCTGGGACTGGAGACAAGAAAGCAGCAGTAGCGATTTTTTTGAAAATATTTGAGTGTAATATCACATCAATTTCTTGAGCTGTTTTTTTTAAACTGTCAATCAGTCACTTTTTCTTCAGTTCCCTGAGAATTTCTAGACATCTGAAATCTCTAAGCATACTTCTAAGTTTTAAAACAACTATTTTCCTTGCTCTTTTGCTTGATTTTACACTGAGGCACAAAGGAGTAATGTGGTTTTCTCCAGTGAAAATGAGAAACCTACATTTTAGCATTAAATATTTGTACAGTGTGTGTTTGCGTTGCATATATATATGTGTGCAGTGCTAAAATATATATAATTATTATTTTCCCCAACCTTCTCTGTTTGCTGGTCATAGCTTTAAGTTTCTTTATTTTCTTTTTCTTTTTTTTTTTTTATTATTTTTAACCTACTTAAACTTTCCTCAAATATTTCCAAATACTATGAACCATTTGTAGCTGTCCTAATTCTGGCTCATAAGCAATGCTAAAAATTCCTCCCCCAATTGACAGCTTTCTTTGCCAGATTACAATATTCCCAGCTGATTAGTTATCTTAACCGCAGGGTTTTTTCTGAAAAGTACAATTAGCAGAATTTGTTTCAAGCTCCTACTAATAGTTTGCTGTGGAATGTAATTTATTTCATGTTTTCTGAAATGTTATTCGTGTATTTTTGAAAAATCTGCTAAGAGTATATTTTCTTTCCTTTCTTTCTTCTTCTTCTTCCAATGCGAAGAAATAAAAATTGAAATTATGATTTCATCTGGAACTAAGAACAGCCCTGGCATTTAATTGAGTGGCATTCTGGATGTGCAGCAGTTGTTATTGTTAAAACACAACTGTTTATGAAAATAGCACCATGTGGAGAGGTGGCTGGGAGGAGAGGGGAGCAGGAGGATGCAGCAGGGGGGAATTTCTTTACCTTGGAGCACAAACTCTGCTGGGCTGAGTTTGAGGAGGTTTCAGCTCCAAATTGAAGCTGAGGGGAATCAGAAGTGAAGGTCTCGTCCTGTGCCAGCACAGCCATTTCATTTTCATTCACTGGGGAGTTCCAGCTGCAAACTCTACAGAAGAAAGCTGCTGCTTTGTCCCTGATTGTTTATCAGCACTGATGGAAAATCAGACAGCAATCCTGCATGTAGCTTTTGTAAAACTTTATAAAGATAAAAACTCTCCTTCACTTGGAGTAGGGCAGCTGACGCTTGCTGGATGGCTGCTGAAGTGTGATTAAATCCTTGAGAAAAAAGGGGAAAGTTACTGCAGGAGCTGTTAAAAAGCTTGAGAAATAATACAGGAGGCTGGATGAGTCTGGTTTGTGCTGTGGGCTCAAGAGGGTGGTGGGAGGCAGCTCAGCAGAGCTGAGAGGAAGAGCGAGGATGCAAGAAAAGAGAATAATGCTGGTCCCAGATTTCCCACTGTTGTGATCTGGTTGTTCTGCAAAGGTTTTTTGGAAGCTGAACAGAAATTGGAAGAAGTGATATCAAAATCTCCCCATCCCAATGTGCATTAAATACATCCCACATATTTAAGAGCTGGAGACAGGGAGTACTGTGGTGAAAAAGATGGGGGTGGGATTTTTGTTGCTCAAAATTAGGAAGTCTATTTCTGTTTATACCTAATTGTTCTGATTCCATTAAACAGTGAGAAGGCTGAAGTGCTACACAACATTTCAGAAAATGCCACAGGTTTCTCTCTTAGCTGCACAGAAAATCTGTGTAATTTTCTTAAAGTAATTGCCTGTAAAATTAAAGAATCTGAGTCTAAGTTTATTGTAAAATTTCCATTTTACAAATATCTTCCACAGCTTCACTGAATTTAAAGACACTAAATGAGAAGCTGGACTGGTTGTTTATAAGTCATAGGTAGAATTTCCATAGGACAGGGAAATTTCAGTTGTGCACATTGAGCCATTAATAATAATTTTCGCAGGTAGTCATTAGTGGAAGGCAATGTGGCTGTTTAAACTCAGGATAATACTTACTTTAGTTAAATGGTTATTTTCAAACTGAAGTCACGGGAGATTGCTGCCTGCTTCTCTCTTTGGTTCTTTCTTTTCCCGCACATTGTTTTCTTTTAAAAAGAAATAAAAGACTAAAGAGATTTACACTGGCCAGAGTTTAATTTGTATTGACATTTGTATCTTACCTCTGAGGTTTGGAAAAAAATGGAATCCAATTAGGTCAGACACATACAAATGAGAAGATATTGCTTGGAGTTGCATGAGCACTGAAACACCTAAATCCAACTTAAACAAAAGTGAGCTGGAAACTCAGCCCAGCCTGTGAAACATGGACTTTGAGGCTGCAAAATCTGCTTGTGTTTTAGTGAGTATATATTGAAATCACAAAGCTCTGGGTTGGAGGGGTAGAACTCAGATACCAAATTAATTTTAATCCAAATCTCATTGGTAGTATTTGTGTGGGAGAAGAATCTCAGTTGATCTGTCATCCTCTTGGTGGTAAAGAACATGAAAACTGATTTGCAATAGTGGTGCTGCAGGTTTTGGTCATCCTACACAATTTAGAGCATCATGTGACCATGGGCATTTTATATTTGGAAATAAACTTGGCTTTACGGGTTTATAACTTGTATATAGGACTGAAATACTGTATAAGGAACTCTTAAGAGCATACACTGAATTGTTCTCCTGTTCTAAATTGATGTATTTTTAAAGGAGATGCATAAATATCCCAGCATTTCCTGCATTACCAATTTGTGATGTACCTTCTCAAAAGCTTTTTGTGAGAACTTGCTTCGTGTATCGACTACAGAAACATTTTCCCCCCCCAGTTGCCTAATGTGGACTGAAGGAAATAACAGTTGAAATTTCAGTCATAGGGAGAAATTTCAAACTCTGCTTCAGTTAACTGTAAATTTCCACCCAGAGTCTTTTATTCTCAAGATTGTGTTTGTACCAAGTGGGATAAATGCTCTGCTATTTGCACATTGATACTTGGTGTTAAATCAGAAAGCTGCATCTTACAAATTCCAAGTCCCAATGCTGTTGTTGATCATGTAATTACTATGGCTATTTTTGATTAGCCAGCTATCACTGCCATGCTGTGAGGAGCAGGAAGCTCATCCCTACCCAAAGCAGCTTTGGACCTCAGTCAGAGGAGGTGCAGAAATCACCCTGTCATTGGAATGGATCCCTTGAGCATTATCTGCTGCCCCTGCTGCCTGAGGGGTTTTAGGATCACTCCTAAAAGGCTGTGAGAGATGAGAGCTCCTGGCTGCTGGGGAGGTGCCTGACCCTTTCAGCCTGTGCTGATTCTGTGCACCAGCTGTATGCACCATGGTGGGGAGTTGGGTGTTTTGTTGGGGAGACTTTTCTGAGACAAAAGGGGTTCTTAAAGAGATCCTTTTACATAAGTTGGGTTTCTTTAATAGACAGTAATTTAAATCAAATTCTTTGCATTTCAGTATTAATGACCCTAAAAGTAAAATAGCTTCTTTTTTTTCCCTTTTTTTTTAATTTTTTTTTTTTTTTTTTTATGAGCATCAGCACAATCAAGAGAGTATCCAGAAGTGCACAGATCTGCAGTTCCTGCAGAACCAGGGGAAAAAAAAAACTGGGTGTAAAGCAGGAAAATGTCTGGGAATTGGCCCTCTCCCTGCTCTCAGTGATGTTTGAGAATAATAAAACGTGGCAGTATGACAGATACCTTTTGGGAGCACTTAGAGCTTTAAATGGACTCTCTGTATTACAATACTAAATTGCAGAGTTACCACCATAAAACACACCAAATAGATTTACATTTAAATTGTAACAGAACGAGGAAGATAACATTACAACGAGGCAACAAAAGGGGAAAGCAAATCCCAATGTGTGTCAGCTCCTTATTTCACTCTCCAGTTTGTTGGGAAGTTAGGAACTTCGGAATTTTGAGAAATAAATATATAAAATTGTTCCTCTGAAGCCTTTTAGCCTCATGGATAAACCCTCTTCACTGAAAGCAAGGGTCAGTGTGAGGGGCTGGGACAGGTCCAGGTTGATCACTGCAGCAACAGTTCCTGTCTCTCAAAGCTCTTCCCCAGTCTCCTTCTCTCCACATGGTTCACGCTCTTTTTGGGTTTTTTAATTGAAGGTTTTAATTTTTTATTATTATTATTTTTAGTCCTTGGAGGTATGGTTTTGCTCACTTTCTTTACTTACTACTTTTTTTTTCCCCCCATCTGTAGCTTTCACACTCCCTCTGTTGCTCTCTCTCCCTGGATTTTATTTCTTCAGATGTTACGAATGATCTAATTGCAGCCTGGCTCCTTGAGACTGTTGGTGGATTACTGTAAAAGTGGAAATAGCTGGTTTTTGAGACTATGGGGTAGAATGCATCTCTTTTTTCCTTTGGTTCATGAAAGCACAGTAGATTAACTCAACTAATAGTGATTTTTCTGCAGCCCATCAGTGTGATGTGGAATAAATATTCAGAAGTATCAGTGGAGCTTTTTTTTTGACAGTTACTCAATGAGTTTGACTCCGAAGTGCTTTGTGAGGATGAGTCTTCTCTTGATTCATAAAGAACTTGGGTGTTAGTCAAACTTGTGCAGTTAAATTCTGCTTTAGCATAAAAGCGTGGCCTTGCTCCACTTGAAAAATAATTTTTTCTACTGCTTAAATCTGGAGTTTTGCAAGGTCTGGTTAATTCACTTTAAAAACTTTCTAGGTAGCTTGTGATTTATGAATGGACAGAACTGTTCTTTTGATAAAAGGGCTTTTTTTTTCTTACAAAGAAAACAAAATAGATGTTGAAAAGGAGACTTGCCTGTAACAGTATTTTCTGCGACTTACAGAAAATATATTTGTCTTTATAATGACATTGATTTTTATAGCTCCTATAACTACAAAAATAATTAAGAGCATTTCGCTGGGCTAAAGAGGGATGCTTCATATTGACTCGAGAGTTAATTTAAATTACAAATGAAATCCAGGAGAAGTGCCCTAAAAACTGATGTGTACATTTTCCTAGCACGGTGAACAGATAGCAATTAGTGAGAAGTGATTTGCCTCCCAGTTGCTGTGAGTAGCAGATGACGCAGAGCTCAATGCAGAGCAAATAAGCTCCGGCTCACTGGAGGGAAGACAGAGGAGTTAATCTCCCCTCCAGGGCAATCATGTTCCAGGTGATATACTTACAATGGATTTTGTCACTTTGTGTTTTAATGCTCCCAAACAATGGGTTTTCACCTTTTATTTCCTCGGGATATTCTCTCACGAACGGTCTGTTTAGCAAGGTTGAGGCTTCTCTTGCGTCTTCTCTTTCCAGATGGATCAATGGCATCAATTAGGATTGATTGGGAAGGTCAAACTTTGGTTTTGCACCAGAAGGATTTGTAACCAGAGGTGACCATGGCATGAACATGCATGACTGACTCGTCCTGCTGTTGGACTGGAGTGTGGATTGTGTCGGGAATGTTGTGTCCAGCAGGACCAGGGCAGTGAGTGCCACCCGTGCTGGGCACTGCCGAGGCCACTCCTCAAATCCTGGGGTCAGATTTGGGCTCCTCACTACAAAACTTCTTGAGAGGCTTGAGCATGGCCAGAGAAGGGAACGGAGCTGGGGAAGGGTCTGGAGCCCCAGGAGCAGCTGAGGGACCTGGGGGAGGCTCAGCCTGGAGAAAAGGAGGCTCAGGTGGGACCTTTCCAGTCTCAACTCCCTGACAGGAGGCTGCAGCCAGGAGGGGTCTGTCCCTTCCCCTTGGCAAAAAGCAATAGGAAAAGAAGAAACAGCCTCAGGTTGTACCAGGGGATGTTTAGATTCGATATTAGCGAAAATTTCTTCACTGAACTGGTTGTGAAGCCCTGGCACAGCTGCCCAGGGACGTGGCAGACTCCCTGTCCCTGGAGGGATTTAAAAGACGTGTGGATGTGGCACTTGGGGCAACGTTCAGTTGTGGCCTTGCCAGTGCAGGGTTGCACTCAATGATCTTAAAGGTTTTTTCCAGCCTTAATGATTCTATGACAATTAAAAATAATTGCTGCATCTGGAGACAGCTAAAATACCCATTGCACAGAAAATGTGTGGAAAGGCCAGTAACTGACACAGAATTCAGCCTGTCAGAGCTGGAGACTTGTAAGGAAGTGTCATCTCCTGACAACTGTTTATTGATGAAATAAGTACTTTTCTAATTGATAGTTTGGGAACATTATAATCAAGTTTCAGCTATTTTGCTTCTACCATTATGTACAAATGAGTAGAAGTTATTTCTGATTGTAGATGTTTTTTATATTTTCCCTCATATTTACAACTCTTAGTGATGATAACTTTGAAATCTTCTAGGAATGCACATAGATGCCAAAATATATACTCAGTGTTACTGAGAAGCCTGTCTCAATTAGATTTCGTGGCAGAGAATTATTTCATATACATAAAGTGGGGTTTTTTTCCATTGCTTGGGTTTGAATCTATTTTATTTCATATTCTTCAGCTCTTTCTGATTCTTGATTTTAGTTTTTATTATCTGATTTTCTTCCTGAAAAAAGTTTCTAGTGCAATTTGACATTGCACCATGGAAATATGTTTGAAGGCAATTTTTAATTTTTTTTTATTTTATTTTATTTTTTTTGCATTCTAGTTTGGCAGAAGTGGGCAGAATAAAGCTGCTGTGTGTCTGTATTTCCCGGATGTGTTTACTTTCCTGATGAATATCTGTTCTGGCTGAACTGGAAAATTTCAGGACAGACATCCTGTAGCTGTGCCATAGCCAATGAATTGGTTAGACTGGAAAAATCCAGGTCTGCTCTTGAGCCACAGCAGAGCAACAGATCAGCACTTGTGCTCCACAGCAAACCCAAACAAGCAGGAGACACTGATTTTGGGATATGCAGGTGTGAGTGCATTTCTGTTTAGGTAAGCCAGGATAGGAATATGTGAGTCTTAATGACACAGTAAAAATGAAAAATAGCTGGGGGCTTTAAAGAATAATTTTTTGCCGAGTCTGTCCTCAAAGCAACTTTTATTCAGCACATGATTTATGGGTCTGATTTCTATGGCATGTTTCTTCCACAGAGAGAAGCTGAGGGTGGTGGAGACTTGGCAAGTCAGTGAAAGCACTGAGGGAAGGAGGGGTGGTCTGGGGGTCCCCTGAGATCACTGCTGCCTCCCAGGGGGACAGATCCTTCCCTGTGCCCTGCTGGCACAGCCCCGTTTCTGCTCCAGTGACCCGCCTGGGGTCAATGGGAAGTGCTGTGCCAGAATCAATGCCAAGGTTTGGTCCTCACAGGGAATGGTGACTGTGAAAAAAGCCTAAAAGAAGCAGAAACTCAGTGTGACTTTCTTGCAGAGCACATCCTACTCCAGAAGGTCTTACAGGAGGCTGAACTGTCCCTTTGGCCAATGCCAGCTCGGGAGCAAGGCAGCAGGACAGGTTGGAGCAATTAAAAAGCCACTGCACCCCCTCCCAGGGTGTTTGCTGAATGCCAGATGCAGCCTGCCTGGCTGGAACAGAATTTGCTTGCGTTGATTTTGATGATGTTGGGCTTCATTTCAAAAGCCTGAGAAGTTGTTCTGGTGTGGATGTTGAATAAAAGGACTTGAGAATTAAAAAGAAGAACCCATGCAAAACTCCAGGAGTAAACTGGCAATCAGAAAAGTACTGGCACCTGTCCATGTGCTGCAGTCTTATTGGAATAAATGCAAATCATCTTTGGGCTGAAAGCAGCACATGCAAAAGCTTTTAATTTTGTTTAAATGAATTACCCGTAATTATCTTGTTGTTAATATGTAGAAGTAGACTACTGAAAGACATTGAATAGTCACAGTAATTTACCATTAATCAAGGAAAAAACCCTCAAAAGACAGGTTAAAATCACATTACTGAGAAAACAGTTTGCATCTTACAGGAGTAATTTGCTGTGTAAAATTCAAAACAGAAATAACATCAGTGTGTGACTATTGACGAGGTTTGTCTGCAGGTGTCTCTTGGAGTAATAAGAGGCCACACAGACACTTTGCAAGAAAACATCTTTCGCTATTTTTTTACTGCACTGTTTGCTTTTATTTTACATTTCCTCCTTTCTGTAACTGTGGATTTTCTCATTTGGGTCTGTACTTGGCTTGGAGCAGCTCACTGGGAGATATTTGGTGCTGATCCTTAAAGTGTTGTTTGTTGTACTGAGTTTACTCAGGTTGACCTTGAGATTTGAGCATAATTATTACCCAGAAGGATGAAAATTTTCAAGGAACGGTGACTTTATTCTAATGAGCCCACTTCTGTAAATATTCTGTTTATTCTCATTATTGTGCTTTACTAACAAACAAGACAAAGAGCAACCTTAGCAACTCCTACAGCTAAAATTACTTGGTTTCCTTAAAAAGGCAAAACTTCAGATTTCCTGGTTTTAAGCTGCAGAAACCTTTCCCAAGGGTGATGTGAAGATACCTTGTCTTCACCTGCTCCCTTCCATCTCTGCTACTTCAAATGATGGTTGATACCCTAGGAGTGAATCCCTTGGAGAAGTGCCTTAGTGAAGGCAGATGTGCTTCAAGTTTGTCACGTGCCAAACCAGGTTTTGAGTCTGGTTGTGAGAAAGAAGTGCAAGTTCTTTAAGCACATTTAAACCCCGTGGAGATTCTGGCACTGCTGGCAAACTGAGTGCCCACTGTGAAGGGGAATGAAGCACTGCAAACTGAGCCACTGGAGTGGGAAGGTGAAGGCACCTAAATCACCCTGGTGCTCCCGTGGGCATTGCTGCAGAAACTGCTGTGACTTCAGGTAGCCGTTCTCATTTCCCTCAAATCTCTGAGTGGCTGTGAAGCTTTGCTCCCTGCACAAAGCTGATGAGAGTTTCTGGAGTCCTGGTCTATTTTTGTGTGGGTCATCTTACCAAGGGAGCAGCAAAAGAACAATTAATCTGCTCAGTCACACACGTTTTGCAGGTAGGATTTGGTTATTGCAGCAAATGTGGTTTGTTGATTTCCCTTTTGCAGTTTCTCAAATCCTTCCATGTTTCTCATTGTAGCACTCCCAAAACAAAAGCAGAAACATGTTTTTGAATCTGATAATGTGGAGAAATATTTCATGAATTATAAATGAATGTCAGTGATGTATGAATATGTGTGCTAAACTGATGGAAGATTTGAAATATGCAACGTGTTAGCATATAACTTCACTCAGTTTTCAATTTTTGAGTCTCACATTAGGGAGTCACAGTAGTACTTGAAAACCAATTTAAAAATATTGTCATTAAGTTGTGTTTTTATTCACTATCAGTATATGGGAGCTGTCATGTACTATATCCTAATATGGGATTTCAAAGTCTGGCCTTCTGCACTTTCATCTGGAGATTTTATAAATTTTCTTGTTGAGCTCAGGTTTATAAAAAAAAAAAAAAAAATCCTTGGATTTTGCTGTGTAACTAAAGGCAGACCACTGAAAAATTACCTGATGGCAACTCTTTGGAAAGTGTTTTATTTCTATTGCATGTCACTGAATTAGGGAGGGGTGAGATAAAACACATAGATCAAACGCAAGGTGACATCCTGAGCGTGATTATCAAAAGTCTGGTAATGCAAAGCTTCTTGCCAGCTCAATAATGTGCTCACATTTCTTCTCTCACACAGCTTTGTGTGTTTTCTTTCCTGTCCATCAAAATGAAACATTCTGAAGCTTGAGGATTTTATTAATCAAGTAAGCTCATCCATGTTAGTTTCATTTACCTGAAAAGCTCTGTCAAGACACACGGATCCACGTGATCTCACTGGTTTTAACCAGGAGCAGAGAATCTGGGCTTAAATAAAAACTGCAGCTCCTAAGTCTGGCTAATTCTTCTCTTAAAAAACAGAACAGAAACCTGAGTTTCTCTCTGTGGTTGCTGAATAATCTGAAGCCCAACAGGTTACATGTTTCACAGTAAAAGGAACAGGATATTTTTTAGCTATTTATACTTTTTATTTTGCTTTCACCCTTCCAGTTGTAATTTTTTTTCCCTCCAGCTTGGCGTATTTCACCTTATAAAAATAAACTTAGTTAGAACTTCTGGGTTCCTTGTACCACAGCAGGGCCTAGGAGGCCTCAAAGGGATGCAATTAATCCAAATGCTTGGAAACAGCATGTTCCCCAATCACAATAAAATTCGAGGTAATCAATTTAATCTGATTTGTTTCAACTGTTCTGAAAGATAAAGTTGATTGTGAGAGCAGCTGGACCTTGAACTTTTGTTCTTTAGACATTTTTAAGGATTTATTGAGGAAAACAAAGAAATGAAAGTATAAAGCTGTTATGTGGTTTATTCTTGGGGAAATATATACATCAATACTGAAAGCATTTGACGGTGTTCTGCACTTTATATTCAAAATGTTTTATTGGCATGCATTGACTTGTGTTGCTTCTGCAGTTGCCCATTCTAAGCAAACACAGCTCAAAACTGCTCCTAACCACTTTATAATTATTTTAGTATTTTTTGTGCCACATGGATGTTTCACTTAAAATTTATGTTTCAGTTAGGCTTCATATGTGGATGGAGGAGAGGCCACACTGAAATTAAAAATTTGAATTGTAGGTTTGAAAATGGATTGGTGTGGGGGCCATCATTTTATTGCTGGCATTAAGTGCTTAGGAGTATCAGGTCCGTGTATCAACTGGACTGGTTTTGAGGCATTTTCATTTTCAGAAATGCAATTAGTGTTGAACTACTTATTGCCTTCTGTCGACTCTGAGTAATATGTTTATGTGAATTAATGAATCTTTCATTCTTCCTACTGTTAGTAGGCACTAAAGAACATAAATAGAAATGGATTGCATGTTTTTAAGAGCAGTCTTCCATGAGAAAAGTCCAGTTAAATTCTCCATTTTCAAAATATCTTGAATAATTCCTCAAATATCAGCCCAAATGAGATATATCAAAGTAGGTGGATTTCTCTCTCCTCCCTCCAATACCGCTTTTGCTCTCTTTTACTCTGCCATCCTTAGTGTCACAATTATCTGACTTAAGGTATGGCTCTAGGTGTGTTTTTATTTCTCTTCACCGTTCTTTTTGGTTTTGTTCTTTATTGTCAATAAAATAGTATCATTTTGTCCCAGCTGGAAAAGTTACTCCCTTCAAAGCACTGCACCTGCAGGTTCATTTTATTGAAAGGCATTTTTAGATGTAGACAGTAAAACTTAACAATTCTTTTGATAGAAATTGTTGTGGAAAACCATCACAAAGAAAAGGAAAACAACAACAGGGAGTAAGAAAAGGAGAAGAGGAAAAGGTTTTGTTGTTTTTTTTTTCCATAAACTCTACCCTGTTCTAAAAGTCTGACCTGTATTAAAAGGAAAAAGACATTTTAGATCTTGTACTCGGCTTTTCACAACTGTTTTGTTCACAGCATTTCAGAGCTTGCAACAAACAGAAAGAAAATATTCTGAAATGTTTAAAAGTGAGAGTATTTTAAGTATTAGGAAGACATTCCACGATTACATAGGGGACTTTGAGCAGTCAGTTCTAGTGGAAAGAGTCCATGCAGGGGTTTGAAATGAGATTATCTTTAAAGTCCCTTCCAACGCAAACCCTTGTGTGATTCTCTGAATGTTCTTATTGTATTAACGTTTTAATGTAGTATAAATTCAATCCAACTCCCTGTTCTCACTAAACTCAAAGGGAACACAGTTGAGTTTATCATGAGGTTGCAGCATTTTACACCAAAATTTTACTTCAGTCAGCCCTCAGTAGCACCTACTCTGACTAAATGAAGGGCTGCAGGTAAGCTTGTACCACTTCTTTTTGGTCTGGATTTGTTGTTTGCTTGTTTACCTTTCACTTGTGAGCAGCATCAGCAATTTTAAGTGATGTAATGTCCATGAACCAAGAACTTGTTGTTCCTGCCATGGTACTGGTGACTCAGTGAGTTTTTAAAGTCGAGCTCTTAAAACTGACCTTTTAATCAGGAAGCAGCTACTGAGAGAAAACGTGGCCCTAGGGTGACCTGCTCCTCCCAGGCTGGGGAGCTTCGGCTGTCATAACTGTATTTATGGTTATTGGTAACTTAATATAGGAAATGATTCACTTATTAAATCTATTAAGTCATTTCATTGTGAGCTACTGGCTAGCAGGGTTGTTGGCAGTAAAAGGTGTCTATTCCCTTGCTTTAGTAATGAAAGTAAAAAGGAATTTGCCAAAAGCCATTTTCTCTCTCTGTCCTCTGTCAACATCTTTCTCTGGAGCCTTTTTGCCTTCCCAAAGTAGATCTTTCTGTGGAGTACTGAAAGTGAGGGATTTGAATTCTGACCCTTCGAGGCATGGGTAGTTTGGGATTTTTACATATGGCACAACCAAATGCACCAAAGAATCTTCAGAATTTGTGAAGTTTTGTAGACCTTTTTGTTCACATGACTGTTTTCTTGAGTTTGACTGTGAGTCAGCCAAATGACTTTGGAAATTATGTTTATTTTCTTGATTTCCTATCTCAGTATACCACAAGTGCTGCCTTTATTGCCTGGCAGAGAGCTGTGCTCTACAGAAATCCACCAGGCTGAAGTTTGAATTCCAGGCTGGACCCCAGCTCCGATCACTTGTGACTAAAATCCCTTCTCAAAACAAAGACTGGCCTACCAAGGACCATCTCCACTTACCTGCTGTTTGTTCCCACCTTTTCAGGAAAGCTCTGGGATAGTGACTCCAAGTCAGGGGAGGCTGACTGCGGCCTCTCACAGAATGACAGCTCTTATCTCTGCTCAGAGGTTTTCTGAAAAAGAAGAATCATAAAACAAAATACTCGTGCCTGGTGCTCTTTGGCAATGTTCTTCCTGAGATGGGTCAGGCCAATGAGAAGAAATTGCTGGGCATCTCAGCTGTTCTTGCCTTCACTTTTCCTGCAGAGGTGTCTTTCTGGCAATTGCTGATAAGCAGTAGACGCTGTGGGGTGAAGAAGGGACCTGGTTTAATTTCATGCCAGGATACTTAATTGTTGCATTAAGCGCTAAAATTTCAAGCCAGACCCCTTGCAAGGCTGCCTGATCTCACTGGGCTGCAGCTTTTGCTGTCCCAGCCCTTGTACAGCCCATGGCATGTGCAGGGGTGCGATTTGCTGCTCTGCCCATGGGGTTGGGGGAGCTCAGGGGTGTCAGAGAGCTGCTGCTTGCTTGCTACTGCTCTCCACATTTCCCTCTTGATGAGTGGGTGTAAAAGGCTCCATAAATCATTTGGTGTATGCAAATGAACAAACAGGTGAATTATCAAGAACTAGCAGTTCAGGAGGGAAAAAAAAAAAGTCAAGCGTCTTATCTTTCCTGGAGACATATGCTATGGCCAGATAAGCAGTTCATCTTCCCAGGTATGTTCCATTAAGTATATTACCCAATCAACTAGGATATATAAGACATATTGCAACTCTAATCTCCCCAGGCAAGTAGTATTCAATTATCCTTACCATTTTCAAGAGAGAAATATCCTGAGCATTTAGAGTGCTTGTATTTTGGCACTCAGTCGTGTTATGTGAAGGCTAATAAAGAACGTTCCAACTAAGAAGGCATAAGACAGGCAGATGAAATATTGAAGAAAATAGTATTATATAAGTCCTGAGGTGCAAATGTTCACCATCCCTCAAAATGGTTTCCTGACATCTTATCTCATGTTTTGAATTTGGGTCAAAGATGAGAACAACTGAAAACTGCCATCCACTGTGCCTAGAGTGTGTGTTTTGTGTGTATAGTTACAATTAAAATAGGAATTCTGTTGAATACTTTGTTTGCAAGTGCTCTTTCTATCTCAAAAGTGTTTTTCCTGTTGTGTGTTGTTTTGCTATGCAAATTGCTTTTTGAATACTGCTCAGACAGACCAATTTTCCTGTTACTCTTCTAAGCAAGCATTAGGGAAGTCAGAAGTCACAGCTCCTGCGAGAGCTCTTGAAAGGGATGTCTTCTCTGCCACGAGAGATGTGGCAAGTGGCAGATAAGTTCAGGCACAGACAGCTCCATAATTTGGTAGTTGACAAGAATCCAAGGCAATATCTTTGGAGGGTTATGGGAAGAGCTCTGCTTCGTGTCTGTTCCTGGCAGGACTCGCAGCAGGGGTTACTGTGGACGTTGTGTGCTGCCTTCCCTGACCAAACCCTGAGTTGTTTCTCTTCTGCTGAGCTCCACATACATTGCAGAAATTTTAGTGTCAGTTAAATGAGGTAAACTGAACTGCATATTTCAGTCTGTGAAATGTGTCCAGTGTTTCAGAAAGACAGAGAGATTTAGGAAAATATATTCTTTACCTGATTATTGCATACAAATGTTACAGCCCTTCGTGGGATGTGTTCTAAAGGTTCCACGAAGCAAGGAAGCATTTCCCGAATTCCTTTATCCCTCCATTCCTTAGGTGACCCATGAGCTTCTTAATTTAAACATTAAAAAAAGTGGTTAAGAGTACACATATTCTGTCCTTACTCCTGCCCATGATACACACCTGTATCTGTATTCTTCATATTGTATTTTTCCAAGGTATAAAGATGTAAAAATACATGCATATTTACTACATATTTTTCTATATTTTAGCATCGTCCTTACAGGTCCTTTGCTTTTTCCACAGGGCATGACCCATACTCCCATAAAAGTGGTGCAGTGTTGTTTTCCCCTCTTTGATTTTTGTTTCCCATTCTGCCACCAGCACAGGACAGATTCTTCCATATCTGCTCTTCTCTAAAGTCTTTATTTATAGAAAACACAATTGCAGGTGTCATCCCAGGGAAGGTTCCCTGCTAGAATGGGCTTCTTCACCAAAATTGATGTGCATTAATCTGCTCCTTAGACAGGCAGATTTGGCCTATAGATATTTAATCTTCACATAGTTTCAGTTTAACTAGGTAGAACTGAAACCTGGCAAAAGTAACAAATCTTAAATTAGCATTTTGTGATCTGGCAGTGAGCAATGCGCAAGGCATAAAAAAGTTTTTTTTGCACAAGAATTTCAATATTTGCAAGGTCAGAGAGAAACTGAAATCTGTGGATGTGCTCCAGAGTATGTGTTTGGCCAAATTTAATCTTCTAAACTCTTGAAATACCTGGTATAACATCCATTTACGGAAGAACTAAATTTATTCAGTTAAGTAGATATGTAGTAAAGATAGGCCCTTATTAATAGAAAGAAATATATGAACGTGAGCTGAACCTGGAAGCTGACGTGAGAGGAGTGATATTCCCTGCATCACTCTGTACCGCGTAGTTGTTTTCTACTCAGTTTATATTGTTCTCAGAGCAGTTCTAACCTAATCGAGTGGAATGCATCTATTTCCCCCTACCCTGTTAGAGCAAAAGGCTGCTTGTAAATTAAGGTTTTTGGAGCTTGGCTTTTTCCCTCGCTTACAGTTGTTTAGCACAAAACCAAAATGAAAGAAAATCCCCTAATGTGGTAAATAGGACTTATTACTTAGTGACTGTGCCTTCCATTTCCAACCTCGGGCTCCCAGTGGATCCCACATTTGCCTCTCCAGCTAACTTTGCAATGAAGCATTCATCTCTTTCTGAGAGAAATGGCTTTTCAGAAGATAAGCAGTTCAGACAGAATTAATAAAAGCCTCGCTTGCAACACTTACCTTCTGGTGGCCACTTGGGAAATGCTGTCTTCTTTTACATCACTTCTTGCCTTGTTTTGCAGGAGAGAAAAGAGTTTGTCTGCCTGTCCCCACAGCTTTTGCAGTTTAATTCAGGCCAGTCACAGATACTTAGGTCATGCTGCATGGTTCCTCCTGAATTCCATTTTTTAGTAAAGTTCAAGAGTCCCAGCGGATCACTGGGTGAATTGGGGACTGATCTCTGACCCAGTTTCTTGATCTTCCTCATCCCTCAGTCTTTGTTTCTCTTGCTCTCCCTGAATAGTCTGCAGCAGCCCAAGGGTCAGGATTTTCAAATAGCCGGTTTATAAATAAGCAATGCATGTTAACAAAAAAAAGTGCTGCACAGAAATAATTCCACTTTTTTGTTTTAGTAGCATGTGAGACCAAGAAATGTGGCATTCATGTTAAAATCTCTTAATTTCTGAGAGGGTTTTAGGGGTAGAATCAGTTACGTCACTGATGTTCCTTCTGTTATTCAAGTACAGGAACTTCTGAAGTAGCAGTGAGATTAAACACACCTGAACTGGTTCTGTCCCAAAGCCAAAAAGCTTCAATTAAGCTTTCAAAACCAGATTTCATTCTTTGTTCACGAAATAATATCTGAACTGATGGATCTGTAAGGTGAGAATGCTGTGGAAAAATAAAGGTGCTTTTCTCTTAATTATTTCCCCCTACATTTCTATCCTATCTTCACCATAAGCAGAGTGGAATAGACACTGTTTTGCATTGTTTGTCCTATGGCTTTACCAGCCAGAGAAATATTTCGGATAACCCATATTCAACATCTCCTGCCTGAGCAGCAATTCGTACATTTATTAAGTCATTCCTGGTACTGAACTAAAAATCCAGCCGTTATAAGACAAATTTAAAAGCCTGCACAGTTTCCACTGAAATCCATGTATCCAGCAGCTCAGGGCTTTGTAGTGTAAGGAATGCTCCAGCCAGGAGGAGTTAAGGCAGAAAAGGCAGTACCAGGAGGCCGGCACGAGCTGGCAGCTGAAGGACTCCAAACCCTCTGCTGCCAGACTTGGTTGCTCTATCAAAAGTGTCTGCCCGTCACTTCCTCAGTTAATTACTGTGCTCGCAACTGCAGAAATGGGTATTTTTCAAAGAATAATATCCCTTGATCACCTGCAGCCCAGGTCTGGGGTTATCTTTTGCTGCCTGTGTAAAACCTGGCTGTAATTGGTGACTAAATCTCCCGTGACAAAATTTTGAAGTGATTTTTCATCTCGGCGTTTCAGACGCGCACGGTGTGTGCCAAATTTTCAAGCCTCAGCTCAAAAATTGTCTGAAGGTGGCATGTGGGGTCACTAATGGCATTTTTACACATGTCATTAAAGATATAAATTACCTGGGCCTAATGAATATTTAACCAGAAGTACATTAATACTTTTTATTGTTCTCTGAAGGTGATTGTTCATCATCAAAGTAGTTTTTAAGAATAAATTTTATATAGAATGTAGAATTCTAAACTACAGTATCTTTTTTTTGAATTGATCATAGAACTTAGGAAATATTCATGTAGAATTTATGGATTCCTGGGATGAAGGGAAAAAGATTGTAGTTTCTTGCTCTATGTACCTTCATACCAACAGCTCTCTTTCATTTTTTTAGTGCCTAAAAATCATGTTAATCTAATCCAGAGTAAATACATTAGCAGAAAGACAGAAAAAGAGAGAGAATTCAAAAGTGTGACATATGCAAAGATATTTGTTCTGTGTGGATTTTTCCAAAAGTGGAGGCTCTCCAACTTTCTCATTAGGTTTCTGAGATTCATGAAATGTGCGCTATTCTAAGAAGTAATGAAGAATATTGAGGAATAAAATTTGTTCTTTTCTCTTTTCCTCTTTGAACAGCAATTTTAATGATATATAAAATCAGCAAGCCTTTAGAAAATCTCCTTTGCTTTTTGAGAGAAATAGAAAGTCTCAACCTAAAGAATTCTGTGGAAATATTGCCTGGGGACATCAAATTTATTCTGCATTTTAATGAAATCACAAATGAGTCAATTTAAAAGTAGTATACTATAAACTCTGCTTCCTCCCTACATCTGTTCATAAACATAGAAAGATGTATACCTAAGGGAAACTTGCTTCCTCTCACATGCAAGGAGGAAAAATTCTAACTAGGAATACAAATTTCTCCTCGTTCCCTGTGGGTAAACATCACAGATAGCAACCTAGTTAAGTTTCATTTGTGAGAGGCAGAGCTCCTCGTGGATGCTCCTTGCTAATCAGGTTTGGTGGAGACAGAAGCTGGGCACTGTGGATCTGAGGAGTGTTAAAATTTGTATCGAGCCAGTCGAGCAGAACTCCTGCCTAACAAACCATGCAAACCATCATAACAAACAAAAAAACCCCCCAAAAACAAAGAGTAAGAAAAGTCTTATTTGCTAACGACTTGTTTTGCAGAAAGTTTCCTGTATTTTATAGCAGAGAGCACCTCTGTCTTTGAAGAAACCTTAAAACGACCAAAACAAACTTTGAGGACATGTTTAGTAATTATGCATAATCAAAACACTTACGTACAATTCCTAGGTCTTCCAAAGGGCATTTTTAGAAATTAGAGCTGGCACGTACAGGCAGATTATAAATGAACCCTTGTGTCATCATTGCCTCTGTCAAAAGTGGATCCCCAATCTCTGCTGCACCACTCTGTGTGCACAAGCACTTCTAAAATAGTGACAAAATCAGGCACCAGAGGATACAGGGATATCTCACCTGTCACTGTTCAGTCACACAATGATTTACTGCAAGGGCTGACTGCTCATTTTGTGTAAAAGGAGTGGGATGTGGAGAGGGTGATCCTCGCTTGCCAAAATTCAGCTTCCAAATCCAGTGACTGAGAATGTTTGGTGAACGGAAGGAATGTTTTGACTACTGTTGGCTCTTTTTTTGTAGCTGAGCACTCTTATATTTCTTTTAAACTAACCATCCACAGCACTTCAGAGAAGTAAAGTGAAGAGTGCAAGTTTTCTGTTCAGGTTAAGCTGTCACACCTGAAACTCTCAATTTGAATGGAACTTAATAGGCATTTAGGGTATTACCTGTTCTTGAAATAGGAATACCCTCTGAAAAGTGTCACATTTATTCTCAGTGACTCAAAACTGCTGCTTTTCTGTATTTTTAGAGCATTTCCTGGCTTTTTGGTCAGTGCAGATCAGCATAGCACGTCATGTATGGGCTTCATGTACTGAATTGCACAAAGATGGTGTCCATGGACCCAGCCATGAATAAAATACACAGCGGGGTTTCCATTCCATGAGCATCCTTCAGTGGGATATAAAGAGTTTTAAGCAATCCTGAGTAATTCTTGAATTAATTTTTGTTTCTGAGGTGTTGGAAGGAGTGTGATTGTCTGAGTGTAGAAAGAAGATTCAGAATCGAGTAGGAAGCAGGACATCACTGCATTAATTGTGGAAGTTTCTTTTCCCCAAACATGGAAATAGACTTTATTGGCCCACATACAGATGCTGATACACTTTTTTTTGTTGCCATGAGTAGCAATAGAGAAATGAGAGATTGCCATCTGAAGTGTTGATCCGCCCTCCTCTCAATATGACCTCCAGGTGTTTTACAAACATTACAGTGATAGACCATCCTCGCCGCCTTTAAATTAATATTTTCTTAGCATCTCTTAATTTCTTTACTGAATCAGTTTGAAATGGTCATGGTCACAGTATTTTAACAGCTTTTTTTCTTTAAATATGACACTTCTGTTTGAGGTGAAAGTTGTGCTGTCCTCCATCTCTAATTAATTGTGCCAGCAGCCATAACATTTTATTATGTGATTCATAAAGCTTTTATTTGGCATGAAATAGAGGTAAGTTAGCTTTGGGGTATGAACTGTTCCAGGAGCGGAGCCTCGTATTTCATTCTCTTTAAAGTTGCCTTAGAAGATATTTAAAGATTCCTTTTAGTCTTGCTCAGGTATTTCCAAGGGCTGGGGCTGTTGTTCTCTTCAGAAGTCAGTGGTGACAGCTCGAAGCTCAGCCCTGCTGGTGCCATCCCTGTTCTGCACACACCGAGCATCTCCAGGCCTGCTCTGTGGTTTGCCCAGGGACACCAGTGATCTGTGTCACTGCTCTGAGGTGACAGGGCCTGCCAGAGGCCTCAGGATTGTGGCCGGTGGCACGGGCCGGACAGCTGACCACAGGGACGGCCGGCGGCTCGGCGGCTTGTTCTGAGAGTTTCCTTTTTGTTAAGTCAACTTCAGCTGAGGACTCCTTCTCCCCTCGCCGTGAGCCGGGCTTCCCTGGGATGGTGGCCGCTGTCCCAAAAGCCAGAGAGCTGCTGAGAGAGAGAGTGTTCCTTTGCCCGGAGCCCAAATCAGACACAAGACAGCATGGGCTGCTCTGCTTGGGCTCAGGGGCGAAACACCCCGGAGAGCCCAAATTTCAGACTTTTATTCTGAGGGTTACAACTTATCTCATAATGGTACAGGGGAGGAACAGGGAAGGGTCAGAGGGTCAGGGCCTAGTCGGGAAGGAGTAAGGGAGGAGAGAGGGAGAAACAAGATACCGTTGTTAACTGAAGGATGGGAGTGGGGAGTTCGACCCCCTTTCCAAGGCCAAACCTAACTCTGCCTTCAGAGGGCCTCACTTTCTAGGCCCCCAGAAATTCCTCAGGGGATATGTAACTCTCTGGGCTTGAACCACCGCTGCAAGGATCAGGTTCAGTTTAGCTCACACCCCAGCCTCTTGTCATTCACCTTTTCTCTCCCCTCAGCTCCAGGTACTTTGGGGTGTTGCAGTGACGTCGGGCGAGGTAAAGATGCCTATCAAGGAGAATAAACAGTAGAAGGGGAATGTCACAACAGGCTCAATAGATCAGCTTTTTCCTTTAGCCTTTGCACAGGGTTTTGACTCAAACCACAGTGTCAGAACGGCTAAACTTCTGCCAGGGCATCAGGGAAAGGAAATGTTCCCATTACAGGGAGATAAAGAGCTTTAGGTTGCAGCCTGCTTTCTCTCCAGTGGTAGCAGGGTCGTCATTAGTCATTCATTATTGCACTACACCTTCAATACTGGGTTTAATTACAATTCAGGTCATTATGTTTTGTAATAATTTCATATCTAAGATATCTGTATCCAAAATTAGAATAAATGTAGTTTAATAATTTCCTTAGTAGCAGCCTTTACCTCTTCAAGAAGCCATATTAGACAAACAGGGTGAAGGCAGTTTTGTTCTGCTGGTTGATTAGCAAAGGTTGGATCTATTAGGTTTAATTATAACATGAAACAAGATGAAGAAGAGGGGCAGAACCTAACTTTGTTATGATGGGATCACTTGGCATAGCTTCTTAAATCCCTGCCTTCCACCTAATACTGTGTTAACTCAATATTTAAAAAGAAGACCCGAGAGGATTCAAAAAGTGGGTGGTGTGAGATCACTGCAGTTGCTGAACCAGACAGGAGTGGAATACAAAAGCAGCATTTTAACACTCGAAAGCACTGAGACCTTGGCTCTGGCTCGTGGCAGAGCAACACAAACCAGCCTGGGACTCTGCTTTGAGGTTTTAAGAGCACCTCTGTCCTCTCCCGCTCTTCCATAGCAACCAAAGGAAAGTGTAATCTTTGGTTCCTTAATATTGACACCTACATCCAAAGAGTGATTTCATTGGAGAATAGTTACTATTCACCCTCGTGGCTATTACATGAATATTTAACATAAGATCAAAATGCCACAACCATGTTCTTGCTTCTGATTCAAAACACACCATCAGGAGTGATTTGCTGTTAATATCAGAGAGCCTCTGGGCGACAAGTGCCTCTGAGAAACCAGCCTTCCTAAAGCGCCATTCAAATGTTGTCTGATCTGCAAATACAGAATTCTCCAGGGCTTTCTATACAATAACCTCACTCACTAAATGCAGTTTTGTCTTCCAGTAGAGTCTTTGGGAAATTCTGTGCTTGAAGTCAGGGTTTTTTTTTTTCGTGTTTTGTAACTTACTGTTGAAATTTTTTCAAAGCAAATTCTTAAGACCGTTTTTATTTTTAAGGTCTATTGATTTACTAAGAAACAAGTCAGGAAAAAAAGAAAGAAAATCCAAACAAATGGTCCAAAGTATTAAAAAACTATGTGGGGATGGAAGAAAATGTCTTGTAAATGTACTTTGAATTATAGTAACACTTAGGAGCTTTGCGCAAAGCATAATCCATTATATGTGTACGGAGTCTATTTCTAATTCTTTCCCGAGAAAATTCTCTGAAACACCCAAAACCCCCAGACTTCTCAAAGATCATTGTCTTTCAGCAAGTTCTTAAAAGTCAAAACTGGCATTCTGATATTTCTGTGGTATCATTCAGAACCTGATGAGCTGCATCTTAGGATCCTGGCATGGATTCAGTTGGAAGGAACCTTCCAGATCTTGGAGTTCCATGCCCGGCCCTGGGCAGGGGCACCTCCCAGCAGACCAGGCTGCTCAGAGCCTCATCCAACCTGGCCTTGTTGTTTTCCTCTCCTTCGTGCATTTTCTCTTTAAGCTTGGTACTTATTGGGAGGATTAGGACTAACAGGATACCATCACATCAGGGTCAGTG
The DNA here is from genome assembly GCA_025920805.1 of Petroica traversi. Taxonomy (NCBI): domain Eukaryota; kingdom Metazoa; phylum Chordata; class Aves; order Passeriformes; family Petroicidae; genus Petroica; species Petroica traversi. The sequence goes on from JAHLSL010000051.1 coordinate 3,549,546, forward strand.
CCTTCGATGCAGGGCAGCACATCTGGTTTTGTGTCCAGACTAATTATCTCTCTGACTCAGACACACACACACAAACAAAAGTGGCCTATCTGTTTCTCTTCAGGTTTTGCAGAGCCAAGAGGCTGAGTGACAAACACATTCAACTGCTAAATGTTTAACCATATTCCGGTGAGGATTGCATTGTGGGCTGGACTGTAGAAATTGAGGAAAATTGCAGCATTTACTATCAGCACAGAGTAACTCACACTTTACTTTCTTCTGTGCGCTTGCCTATCTGCAGAGCTGTGAATACAGCAAAACTATTAACTCCTGGGAGAGGGGTTTGCCTCGCTGAACAGGAAAGAGGATTTTACATGCATGGCGATGATTTAAGCATTTTGTAGGCAATTTACTTGCTTTTAAGCAGAGCTGGTGGTTGCGCACGTTGCAGTTTCTCAGTGTGTGAGCTCTCAGGTTTGTGCAGAGGTGTTGGAGCGCTTTTCTGGATGGGGGTCAGTGGCCTCAGCACACAAAGACTCAGACACATCCTGAAGTGTAAGCACCCAGTTCTGGGCTTTGCTGATTTGCCCTAAATGTGTGTCTAAATGTAATGCTAAGGGAAGGTGGCTGGGATGATGAACAGTAAATGGTGCCTTTCCCAAGGGGATAATGCCCTTTGTAAGGTCTTCCAATGCATCTCTCTCTTCATATCCAGGGCTTTTTGCTTGGTACAGCATGCTCACCTCTGCCTCTGACTTGAGCAGAGCTTTGCCTGTAGAGGCAGTGTTTGTACAGAGGTAAAATAAGGTAGAAAGTCTTTCAAAGAAATATTGTAGATTGTTAAATAAACAAAAAACGACTACTTGAGTTTGTGGTCTGTGTAGAGGAATATATAAAGGGGAAAAAAAAAGTTATTCCGTGATGTAAAGTTTGATTTCTTATCCCAAGGTGTGCTTTCGTATTTGCACTAATTGTTTACAAGGTTTAACAAGAAAACTGACAACTCCTTTCTTATATCCCAAGAAGAAAATAATATGCTTGGATATTGGTGTTAGAAGGAAGGTCCTGTTTCTCTGGGAGCATCACTGAAATGCTGGTTGAGAGTTTGCTGCATCCTGTCTATGTTTAACAGGCATTTGGACTATTTCCTTAATAATGTGCTTTAATTTTTGGTCATCCCTGAAGTGGTCAGGCACTCAAACTTGATGGTCATTGTAGACCCCTTCCAACTTTGCACTTGACTGTATTTTATTCTATTCTTTCTATTTTGATACTTAAAACTCAGCCCAGAAAGAAAGATGAAGATCAAAGATATGTAAATAGTTTTAATGAAATGTTGGAGAACATTTACAAAGCCTTCAGTTCAGGCTGGGAATTGGGAATGAATGATGTTTTCATGCTATTGTTTGCTTATTTCTAAAAAGAAAAGTTTCTAACCATCCTGGGAGTGAGGTTTGTGAACTGCCTTAAATGGAAAAAAAAAAGAAAAAAAAAAAACAACAAACCCAAAACAAACTAAGTAATAATTAAATTATCTGTAATTAATGTTTTAGTAAGAGCACATATTTCTCACTGACAATTGGAAATAAGATTATTTGCTAATTGTACCTAGTAAAATAATTTTGCTCTAATATGCTTTTGTTTTCAAAATGCAACTTGATTACTTCCTCTGGAGTAAACAAAAAGAGGAAGAAACATCATCTTTCTTGATTTATTTTGATTTTAGAAGGCCAACCTATTTGCATTTATATTCATGTACATCTGGGTCTACTTTTAGGCAAATCAACTTAAAATAGTCCTCCATACACATGTTAGGATATGTTTAATACTCTGATTTCAAACCTGCTTAAAATTTAATGTTGAGCTACACACGTGGAAATCTCAAAGCAGAATATCATTGCAGCAGTTTGGGAAGGTTGACTGGAAAGATTTCTCTGGTCATGTGAAGTATGGGCAGCCCAATAATATTCTCAGCAGATTTTGGATTGTAAGTGGAGCCAGACTGGTACTAGCACAGGTATGGAGGGACACTGAGGGGAGTGCAAGTCAAAATTATTTTTTGATTTATACATTTTACTAATGAAAAAAATGCAGAGTTAGGATTCCAGTGAAATACGAACTTGAGAGAGATAGTAAATGCGCTTTTCAATGCAGAGAAATGTTATTTATGTATTGGATCTGGGAAAAAACCAAACTAAAACAAACAAAAAACTAACAGGAAATAAATCCTATTTTCTAGTCAGATTTGAAAGGACAAATGGGAGGATGCTGGCTTGCAGTTGAGCACATTTTGAGGCAGACCCTGGCACCTCTGTGTTATGCCTACAATTGCACTTGCCTTTTGCTGCTTCTTCTCTTATTTTTCAGCAATTTCTGACTCCACAGCAATTACCTTCAGTGCAGGCCTGCAAGGGGTGCTCGGGGGAAGCAGGAGCATTTCATAATCCTTGTGTATTCTATGGATTTGTGCTTTTATTTCACCTGACAGGAAGAAGCACAGAAGATAAAACAGGCAGCATTAGGCTTTGATTTGAGCTTTTTTCATTTTAAATGTCCTGAGACACTAACACTGTTCAGGCTGTGATATTCAGATTTCCAGCAGATTTTTTTTTTTTTCAAGTGTCATTGCTTATCATTATGATAAAAAGACATTGCCACTGAGAGCAGGAAGAGAGTCAGCTGTGCATGTTGTGAGAGCCTCCTTTGGAGTGGATATTTTCAAACACAAGGTCCTGTTGAATTTGGAGTTGATTGATGCTGTAATTGATTTAAAGCTGATTTCTGTTAGAGCTGTCATTGGAAGAGTGGAGGTGATAACACAGCTTTCATGATCAGCTCTGCATATGGTTTGCTGATAAGGAAATCAGAGAGGAAATGCTGTATTAAAAAAAAAAAAATGTTGAGGAAGAGAAGAGGGGGAAGGAAGGTGAAAGCTCTGACAGTGTTAAAATTTCTGCTGAATCCAAGCCAGCACAGAGCCCTGCAGCAGAGCCCAAAGTATGGGTACAATTTGAAGAGCTAGAATCCAGAACAAAACAACACTTATGTAACAAAAAATGCATATAAAAACAACAATACAGTGGTAAATTATTCTAAGACTTGGATATTCCTCAAAATATTGTGATAAAATCTTCAAAGGTTGCTTTCCTATTCACCTTCTGCAGTCAGTTTGGCCCAGCTGAATTGAGCTGAAATTCTGACATACAGGATTTTATCTGTATCTATATCTATCAACTTGATCTTGTGGAAAGTGTCCCTGACCATGGCAGAGAGGTTGGAATGAGATGATTTTAAGGTCCTTTCCAACCTAAATCATTTTATTGTATGTATGTAAGTATATAGAAATATATATATATATATATAGGTGTATTTTAATGTCATTTTTCAATTGAAAAGGTATTCAAGACTTTGCTTTCTAGTTTTTGTAGCTCTTTAGGTGCCTGAAAAATTGCACTCCCCTCAAATTTGTGAATTCTCATTGTTTTGGAAATTGTTCAAGTTCACTCACACCTTGAGAACAGCTTGAAAATTTCCTACCAGTCTGCTCCTGAAATGTCTCTGGTACCTAAAATGGGAAAATACAGTAAAATTATCCAGTATGTCTACAAATCTTGAAATGATTCACCATACTATGAATGAAGTGCAAAAATAATAACATTTATCAATTTGTGCACTGTCATTTCTTAACTGCCATCAGTATGAGGAAGATGAATAACCCTGATAATATTTGTGCCTTGATTCACAAATCCGTGTTAAAAGTTGGGATTTTGGTAGTGGCACCTCTCTCTGAAGTGCAGCTGGGCATCTGCAGTGCCAGCAGGGGCTGTTCTGCCTCCAGGGTTTTGGCTCTTTATCAGTCTGCCAGCACTTTGGAACCAGAGATAGAAACACATGAGGTAAGCAAATGTTATTTATAGCATTTAATAGACTGGGAGGCCTTTTTATTACTCTTTTTTTTCTGTTTTTTGATGGTGATAGCTCATATTTTGCTATAAAACAAAAGAGCAAACAGTGATTAAGTCTTTTTTATGCAAATGCAGGTAATGATCCATTAACCCTTGGTGTCAAAGCTATTTGCACATTCATCATTCAGCCTTCTGATATGGGGAAAATAAATACAATTCCAGGCTATTCTGTTCAGCTGGTTCATTTTCTAATAGTACAATAAGCTTGTAGTAGAATGATCAAAATTTAAAATATGGGTGAAGAATGAGCTTAGTGTTGACAGAGAAACACACCCACTCCTAATTAAAAAAAAAAAACAAAAAACAAACCAGCAAAAAACAATAAAACCCTGGAAACAAACAAAAAAAATCACAACTTTCAAAGTTAAAATTGTTTTACTTTTGCTTTTGGCACTTGGATGTCAGAGTGCCAAGAGCAATAGTGAATCACAATTGACTGTAACAGTGCTAAGAGAAAAGCTGTTGCAAGCTCGGTACATCCTATTAACAAACAATTAAATCCGTCTCTTTTTTTTCTTTTTTTTTAGCATTTTTCTACCCATATGTTTATCTTTAGAATGCTTGTGACTGGAAAAGGTACCTGCATCTTCTGTTTTACCCATATGGTCCCATAGTAACAGATGCCTGAAATGGCTTAGGAAAGGTGTGACTCATGCTATCTGCTGGATTTTTCCTGGCATTTTTTCCCTTGATTTGTCAAAATATTGCACAAAAGAATGTTCATTTATAGGATTACAGACCAAAACCTACATTTAGAAATGCTGTCATAAATGCCTGCATGCAGTCTGGCTGTCTTTCCTGCCAAGGACTGTTAATGCTTAAATTAGCCACCTGATGGTCTGGTGCCTTGTTGTTCACAAATGTCAACTGCTCGTGAAAGAAATAACAGGTTTTTTTTCCATCAATTCACAGAATAACATTCTGAGCAAGCTCATAAACCCCGCTAATTGCTGGCAAAAATGTGCCTGTACTTTTCCTTTGGATTGTTCCGTGCTCCATTGTAGGTGACATCAAGACTGCAAGTGGGACTCTCCAAACTTTGCCTCTCGGAAAAAAAAGGGTGGCTGAGACAAGGAAAAAAAAAAAAACAAACCCAAAACCTTATTGGAGTCTTGTTTCTGGTTATAATCATACATAATTATTAGGCAAGGAACTGAAATTACAGCCTTTCCTCTATACAGAGCTTATTCAGATAAAAGACATATTAATATTCCATGTTTTCCTGCCACTGAAGCATCACTGTTTACTTTGATTTGGGTTTTTTTGGTAGTCTTTGTCTGCTTTGTTCCTCCCCTCCAGCTCTGAATTCTGCAAAATGCAGAACCTGTATCAAAGTCCATGAGAGTTCTAAATATACATCTATTAATAACTTTTTTTTTAAAGTAAATGTGGTTCTGATTTGCGAAGCTGTATTTAAGTAATGTAATATTCTAAAACTTTTTTCTTGAGTTATCAAAACCACCCAAAGTCACGCTGTGACATGTTTCCTATAATGCAATCTAATTTCTAGAATTGTGTTACCAAAGGAGCCATTTAATTTGTACTTTTCAGCAATTCTCAACTAATTCTCTATTGTAGTTTCTGGAACTATTTCTTAGAATACATTTTACTTCAGGTATGTAACTACCCCCTGAAGCTCAGGCATCCTTCATCTGATGAAAATGTGATTTTTCAAGCTGTCTACCACACTATTCTGAGAATTAATGAATCAGTTTGGGTAGCTCCAAATAGCTGGAATTCCCGGAGCTCAGCAGCAGTTTATTTGACAGTAGGAAAATGGAAATATTTTTTAAGAAATAGAGGCTTTAATGAAAAGACTGAGAGGACAGAAGTCTCAGGTGGAATATTGTCACTGTCGATGAGTTTGTACCGGCACAAAGACAAGATTTGCCTCTGCAGAGCCTCCAGAAATGTTCTTTACACCTCTGCCTACTCCCAGCCTGTTCCAGGTAGGCTGGTCAGGATATCCAAAATAAGAATGTCCCTAATATTGGATGGTTTCATAAAGCCAAATTTGCATTTATTCAGAATATGATGAGAATAAATGTGTGCAAACGAGGCAGCTGATTGACGTTGTTTTAGTGGAAATTGTCCTTGCCCATGGCAGGGAATTGGTTTGAGATGATCTTTAAGGTCTTTTCCAACCCAAACCATTCCATGATTTTGATGCAGATTGCGACTTTCATCAAGTGCTTGAGTGGGGAGGGTCCCCTCGGAGAGAGGAAATTACAATAATCCTTGGAGGCTTTTCTTGTTTGCAGTGGGAATATATTTCCCAAAGCATCTTCCCACAAGGGAGATAAAATGGATTTTTTGTCCTTAAATTCTACCATGTTAATATATTTATTTCCAAAATTCACATCAAATAAGAAAAGTACTTATTCAAAATACTGTATAGTTTGTGAAAGACAGTTTATTTCTCAGGAATTAATATCTTTGGAAAAGAAGAATTAAAAAGGATATGAATACAATTACACCAATTTTCTATCCACTGTTTTTGACCAGCGTATGAACTTTTACAAGACCTGCATCTTTTATTAGCTCCCAGCTGTAGCACTGCTGTCTTCACTTCAGTTTATGTAAGCTCCTCATTTTGTCTTTGATAGTGTCAAAACTTTTCATCTGGACATCCTCAACATTTCATTTGTGCTTCATTAATTTGATTCTTTTACTGAGATGAATAAACTATGCCAGATCTATTCTGTAAAAACATCCCTTTTTTTAGACAGCAAATGGGTGCTTATTCTAGAGTCCAATATCCAGAAGCAGAAGGAAAATGAAATGACATTTCATTTTACTCTTCATGTTCTATAGGGATATCAATTTTTATTTCGGTGTGGCCTTTCATTTCAAACAGACAAAGATCTTTGTGATTGTGTATGAACACATATGTAGGTATGTGTATATATGAGTGGAGCTATGCAAAGCTAGTTTAAGTAATTTTATGAGCAAATTTCCTTCTGGATCTTCTTAATCAATACCTTCCAGTGTTTTTAATCAATAATTTCTACCTACATGGCCCATGGAAAATGTGCTGGCAGAAACAGATGGAGCTGCCCAACGCCTGACACAGAACAGTGGGGAAGCCTCTGGGGAGGTGTGAAATAGGGATTGAATCCTCTCAGCTGGAGGAGGATGTGGAGCAGGATCTCCCACGGGGAATGTTCTGGCAGCAGTAGGCAAAATACACCTTTTTTTGTCTTTTTCCTGAAATAATCAGAGCTGATCCACACGATGAGCCCGACAGGTGAAAGGGCTGAATGTCATCTTGCCCTGATAGGTTTTGACCATAAATTGAACACTTTTGGACCTCATTTTTTTTGCCAATAAGCTCAAGGGTGTTGGATGCAAGATGTCAAAGTTTTTATATTTAGATGCCCAAGGCCACTTGAAAATGTATTCTATAGTTTTATACCGACAAATACCGAATCAAAGTTACTTCAGCAATGGCGTTTTTGTTGTTTGTGTAGAATTGATCTTTGTAATAACTGAAATAATTTATTTTGGGAAAGTTAAGGTACAAGAGAGAAATCTGATGTTTAAAAAGAGTCACTGCTGGTCCTGGTGATTGCTGGCCTGTTAGCCTGCTATTGATCCAGTGCAAAATAATGCAGTGGTTAATGCAAGACTTGCTTAATAAAAATGGAAGTAATGTAATGTAATTAATGCCTAACATCGTTGGCCCAGGGAAATTAGAGCCTACCAAGCTACCTTGGTATTGGTTTTGATGAGGTTAGAAGCTGATTGATAAAATAAAGATGTTGATGTTAATCATGATCCTTGGGACAAAAAAAAATCTGTGCCAGGAGATACCTCAGCAACAGCAGCAAAACAACACAGAGCTGTAGGTTAACAATAACCAAATGGTGCATTTTAAATCAGTTCTGGTTTAAACCATTTTGGCACCATGGAGTACAGAATTCCAACCTTTTTTAGCCATAAATCCAGAGCTGACTGAACAATCCCACTGCAGTGAGCCTCTCCATTGTACACTGAAGGATTATCACCAGCCTGGTGTATCTGTGAGGTTGGCTGAGCCACTCTCCAGCAAAACATTCAAGGATTGTGGACCCTGGAGCTTTGTTCAGTGAGAGCATCAAAACTTCTTTCAGCAAAAATTGCCACTCAACTGTGATATGTGTAAATATGCAAATCTTGTCACATTTCTGTCTTAATAGCAGTGAAGTGGGGATTTCTAGCTAAAGGCATGCTGTAAAATTCCATACATAAACAGAAAGATGAGTAGATTTTTGCTGTTCTGGTGCCATATGTATGTTTGGGAAAATCTTTATCAAACTAAGGAATCATCAATTGTCAAGAGAAGAGCAATATGTATCTCACTGGTATGGATATTGTTTGAGAAGCCTCAAGACAGGAATGACAGTAAGAGGATTTTTGGAGGGTGAGAAAGAAAGGAAGATAGACAGAACAAGCCCCACAGCCAAGTTAAGCAAGACAAATTCCCAATTTTATTTTTAGTAAGATAAAGCAGTAGTAGAGAACAGAGCAATATGCTATAAATGAAGAGTGCTGACAAAGCACATGTTGCTAAAATCTGAGGCAGGATAATGAAATAGGACAGAGAAGGCTGAAATTGTGTCAGCATTCCATAATGCAAATGAAAAGAAGCCATTACAGTTGATCTTTCTTGAGGAAGTGGTCTCATATATTCATTTGTGAAATCAAAAAGAAAATTAAATGCCTCTGAATTCTGATTTTTTTTAAAAAATAAGTATCCTGGTAAAACGACATTGAGGGTACTAGAGATGAAATGAAGTTTTATTCTCAGTTTTGTTTTTAATTATTACTATTAGCTTGAGTTAAATGTCGGTATAGAATTAAAATAATTCTTTTTTGTAAAGGGAAAAAGCAGAATGTGTAGGGATGACTGGAGAAACTGGCATTAGGAAAGTTAATTTTAATATAGAATTTACTTAGAATTTCTATGCCAAATTAATTATTGTTCTAAGGGCTAAGTTTATTAAAATACGTCTCTGAAAGAATCCTAGAAAATAGTCTTAAGTCTAGATTTTTAACACACCTAAAATTGCTTTTCTTCTGCTGCTACCTTTGTGAGCTCATAAAAATGAGTGGAGCTCCCTCACTGTTGATGTTGTTAAATAAGAAGAGGTGTAAATCAGTGCTCAGTGAGTGCCCCTGGGTGCTGAGCTCATCCTCAAGGCACCCATGCTGCTGTTATATATATTTTTAATTAACTTATTGTTTAGTGTGCATTACTTGGTCATCAGGGTAGTCAGGGCAATAAACAAGAACATGAGTAAACCCCCGACTAAAATTTTTTATAAACCTGAAGCTAATATTGGTTCAATATTCCTAAATACCCATATGCTTTACATAGTGATATTATATTTTATTTTTTCAGAACTCTGCCCTTTGGTGCCTTATCTCTTTTTGGGGTGGGGGGAAAATTGGTGAATATAATCCAAGGGAAGTTGAAGTTTTTGCTATGCTAGAAGTATGAGGAATGCTTGAAATCTTCCATTGGAAGCAGGTTTCTGAGTTTCCAAATCCTCCCTCCTAATAGGAGATTCTTTTGAACATCAGGAACACTAAGAACCTTCTCATAAATGAGCCTCAGGCTCAATTAACTGCATTTCTAGCTGGTATTGGGCAAATATTTCATTGAAAGCAAAAGTTTTTTTTTTATTTTTTTGACATTTTTCCTTAAAGCCATATAAAAAGTCTGGTGTAATTCACCACCAGTGTGATTTCCCAGGAACACATCCCCATCCTGCCTGGGGCTGGGATCCCTGCAGCCCCTGACCCAGGCTGGCCAGCTGAACAAAAGGAAGCCTTAATTAAATGATTACATAAATTCCCCTTGGAGAAGTCTGAATAAAATCCATTCCATGTAGGATTTCCAGCTCTGAGCAGATGTGAAAGGAAATCTGGAAGCCTCGTGAACTGGCAGAGAAATCCCAAATCTGAGCCATTGAAAAAATGATGGGTTGGGAGATGATTATTTCTGAAAGAGTTGCATCCCCTTTTGAGGCACCCCTGTTATTTCTCAGCCTCGCTGGGGTCTGGGAGGTTTGTTTGGAGCGGATTAAAGACTTTGTGCTGTGCCTTACAGTGTGGCTGGTGCCAGAGAGGGGAGATGGGGTTTGCTGCTCGTTGTACAAACTTGTCAGAAGGGAAGCAGGGAAACAGCTGTTTCTCTGACATGACAAGGTGCTGGTGAACAGCAAATACTACATGTAGGGCTTGTTGGCTTTGTACAGCCAAAATATTTTGCAGGGATCTGTCAGTTTGATGTTTTGGGTGAAGAGGGGAAGGAGAAGAAGGCCTTCCCAAAATATTGTGAAAGAGCTGTACTGAAATAATCTAAAATGACAGTGTTTGAGTGTTCTGAACATGGAGAGCAGAACCTTGGGCTTTACACTCCTCTCAAATACCATCCTAAATACCAGTGCTGAAAGGGAGGAGTGCAAGTATAACTTTGAAAATAATATTTCAACCTGCCAGTTCTGGGGAGCCATTCAAGACACTTAATTTCTCTCAATTTAGACCAACCATAGATTCTGAAAAACTGAAATGCTATGGTATTGGCACAGCCTTGCAAGGGCTTAATTGCCTGCCTCTGTTGGTGCTTTCTGTCTAAAAATAGCAATCAAAAAATTGATTTAAGAGGTTGTTGTTAACTCTGGTATCCCATGGCTTGTCATGATGGAAGAGCCATTTCTCCCTTTTCAGGACGGAGCTCTAGAGCTCAAACTCAAGAGTCCCATCCCACAAAAGCATTGCAGAGGTGCCATGCATGGGGAGCACCAGTGTTGCATCACATTTAACTGCTGGGATTTTACAAGATCCGCTCTGCTAATAACGCTGAGAGTACAAAATCTGACTTTATTTTTTAACATCATGTTCTCTCAGTTCTCCTCTGCCTTCCTAATGCTGCCACACAGAAGCAGAACTGCTCACTGACCAGTTCAATTATTTTTCTGTAGCTGGACATGTTGCTAATGGTAATCCATTAGGATCTCCTTGTACTGCTGGCAGGTCTTTATTTATCCATGGGACTGAAAGCATTTTAAATCTCTCTGGAAAAACATCAGTAGAGGGAACTGAATAGTCCTCTGAAAAGATGAGGAGAACTCCTGCTTTTCCCTCTTTAGTAAGGACTTTTTAATGGAAATAAGATGTTGTGGAAGTATTGGCTCTTGCTTTATGCTGAATAATAATGGTGATGATGATAAAAATAGATTGAATCAAACCATTTGCATCTGGTTCCTCCAGCAGCAGTTTCTGTTGTTTCCTTCATTGCTGTCACTTAGAATCTGCCCCTGTGCAGAGTGAGTGGTGCTGGGAGCTGCTCTGGCTGCAGCCTGTGCTTTCCAGCAGTTGGGATAAAAGGATTTTGGGAGCTGCTCTGTGCTTGCCCAGCAGTTGGGATAATTTTGGGTGCATGGAGCTGCTCTGTGCTTTTCCGTCAGTCAGGATAACTCTGGGTGTTGGGAGCTGCTCTGTGCTCTCCCATCAGCTGGGATAACTCTGGGTGTTGGGAGCTGCTCTGTGCTTTCCCATCAGTTGGGATTAAGGGATTTTGGGAGCTGCTCTGTGCTTTCCCATCAGCTGGGATGATTTTGGGTGCATGGAGCTGCTCTGTGCTTTCCCATCAGTTGGGATTAAGGGATTTTGGGAGCTGCTCTGTGCTTTCCCATCAGTTGGGAACATTTTGGCACACTCCCTCTTTCTGTGCAGTCCTGGAAGCTGTGGGTGCCAGCACTGGCAGGGAGGAGGAGGAGGACAGCTGAGCCTGGGGAACAGGGAGAGCAGGAGCAGATATTTTAAACTGCATCCCTGTACTTTCTGAATGGCAGCAATTTAGCAATTTTCTGGGTAAGTTGTTGTTTTAGAGAAAAATTCCAGATATTACTGTCCACTGACTCAGACAGAATCTCTGCCTGTTTATTTCAGTCCTTGACCTTTGCCATGGAGTTGTCTTCCTTTCTGCAGTACAGCAAATTTCCAACCAATTTTCAGCTCTGGGTTAGCTAATAGTTCTGTGCGAGGAGGTTCACACTGGTTTAAATGCTCTCTCACTGTTTAAATAACTTTTTTTTGGAAAGCTGTGATAATGCAACCACAAAAAATAAATGGAAAAATAAGGAAGGGGAAAAATGTGTGAGACTTGGAAATAACTTGCAACAAACTCTTATTATGAGGTGTTTCAACTAGATAACTCTTATCCAATAATAAATAAAATAGTAGCTAAATCAAAGTTTAATTGGATCAGATGTGCATTAACAATAAATAAGCTTAAGGATTCAGAAGCATAAAAACTTCTATGATGGAGAATCCAAGGGCCCAACCAATTCAATAAAGTCTTTTGGAAAGGGGCCAGTTGGGAAACATAAAACATCCAGGGTACAGGGAGACTTATCTAACCTTGGGATGCTTCACAGGGCTCAACTGATGAGTTAAGGACAAAGAAAAAGCCCTTCTGAGCTGGGATTTGCATCTGCTCCATCCGAACTGGGGGGCAATGACAGACTTCACCCTGACCTGGTTTTGAACACGTTCACGTCCATCAAATCTTACAACAGTGCTGTAAAACTGTTATTTCAAATGGTAGTTTTACAAGATTCTATTTAAATTTATCCTCTTTTGTTTCTGTGAAGCACATGAAATAAGTTTTTTACTGTCTTCATTTTTTTTTAATTTTGTCTAGTTTTGTTTCTTTTGTGATCTGAAAGAATTTGCTCTACTTGTAGTTTTTCTCCTTTACATTTGTATTCTTTTTCCTATTTTGAAACTTCTGTAAAGTATATATTTTTATTTATTTATTTATTCCTTCACTTATTTTCTTTCTCCACATTTCTGCCTTAAGGCTTTCTTCAGGTGAGATGCCTGGGATTGCAGGGAAAATCCCAGCCGTGCCTCATGAATCCACACAATGGCCGATGATGGTTTTGAGATATTCTTAATAGTTTCCTTTTTGCCTTTTTGAGAGCTGCTGAGCATTAAGCTGACACTTTCAGGGAGCTGTCTGACGTGACACCAGATGTCTTGTATGAGTGGCAATGCCTTCTCTAGGGTTTGTTATTGCTCTAGGTAGGGTTATTTTTACTTCTGTCATTTCATCACCAGTCTGTGTTGTCTGTGCCTTTTCCATCAAACTTAAGTACAAACCTTCCAACTTGCCACGGGATTTACTGAAATGTTGAATATCAGGGCCAAGCCCTGATCTTTGAAATATCCTACATCTATTACAGGGGGAAAAAAAAGTTCTGCCATATCTTTTTAATCTTTTCGAGACTCTTTAATTCAAAGGATCACCTTCTCTCTTACTGGTTCAGTCATTTTAAGATGTTTAGGTAAGGGACCCATGTGAAATAGGTTATCATAAACTCATTATTCTTTTCCAGAAGCTTCTCACCTTCTTCATAGGCTTGTATAAACTTGAGAGACACTTTATTTCTATTTTAATTATATTACTTTTTTAGCTTTTTCTGTGCATCTTAATTATCTTATCACTTCTTGGTTAGTTTTGTTGGTTAGTTGGTTGGGTTTTGTTTGGTTTATGTTTGGTTGGTTTGGTTTTTTGATAAAATTTCCACCTGTTTTCTGGGACTGGAAGTCTCATTTTGTCTCCATACCAACTTTTATTAAGTTATTACTAATAACCTCCGAATTGCTGTAATACTACTCCTACCACAAAGGGATGTGAGTATGGTCTGTCTCATGTACTTCATTAATCCTCCAAAGAAAAGAAATTGAGAGAAATACTTTAATTTTTTGTAATGCATTCCATTGATTTTACTTTGGGGGATGTTTGGGTTGTGGTTATTTGTTTACATGAAGAGGAAAAAAAAAAGGTTCCCTTAGCAATTTTTTTTAATCTGGATTTTCATTGAGCTCACATTATGATAATGACTTGCCTCTGAAGAATTGTTCCATATAAATTTAGCCTTCATGATTAAATTTAGAATATAGTGAAACAGAATTTTAACTCATTTAGAAACTCTCGATCCATCTCTAAATGAAGTTTTCCATAATCAACTTATATGGGGGGAAAGAAAATTGAGAAAATCCAATATTTAACAGTTGAAATGTGACATTGTGCAGACCCCAAGACAGTAGGAAGAAGGAAGTCCTGCTAGGCTTTCCTTTTAGGAACACTTCCCATTCCAGAAGCCAATTTTCCAAACTCATTTTCATCAGTGGAGCAGCACCGTCTTTTGAACAGCAAAATTTTATGTTTCCTTAGTAAACTTACTCACTTTAAGCTAAAAAAACCAAAAAAACAGCAAAAGTTTTGATACATTGTCTTCTCAAATAAATTCCCAGTAGTGAGGAATTGCAAATGAGTGTCAAATCATGATTCTCAGTCACTGAAAAACGTTCTAACCCAGCAGCTCTCACCACACGAAACTGTCTGGGATGGTGTTATGTAGCGCCAGTGGAGTTGTTCCTGAGTAGGTGAGAATTAATAACCTAAACCTCTCTTCAAAAGCTCCAAGTTTTCTCTTTCCTTCCCCCCTCATTTTTTTCCCATTGTAAGTTCTGCCGCAAAGCTGAAAAAAAAAAAATAAAAAAGAGATTTGGTATTAATAATATTTCTAACCTTCTGAATGATTCATGTTTTGCTGATGACTTTGTGTGAACGGGATTATCCAGTTCTACTGATTATATAATTTAATAATGAACTCAAGGCTAAATAACATTTTTATAGCACCTTTCAGTGGGGCAGTTCAAATGTTATATACACATAATTAATTGTGATGGAAAAGGTAGCTGTTAGAACCATTGAAGTAGCATTAAGGAAAAGCCAAAGTTTGCAAAGCCACTATGTTTTTTTTTTTCCCTGAATAGAACCAAGCAATCCTTGGTTTCAGGCCCTTTCTGAATCACTGGGCACAAATAATGTATTAAAACCAAACCACCCCACATTAGAAACAGAAAAATACGTTCCTCTGCACTCCAATTTCTCTCCTCTTAACTTCCCAGTGAGTAAATGTGATCTAAACTTCAGAGAAGGCAGATATTTTTATCCAAATGTCACTCCAGTGGCACTGTGTTGAGGTGTGTGTGATGGACACAAGCAGAGTAAGCACAAGAAAACATTTAAGTGCCAACAGGAGGTGAAGCTGCCACTCAAACAGCATTATTTTATCCTAATTTCTTCAGAACTGTTTTAGTGAGTAGGATTTTAATTAGTCAAAGTAGAAAAAAAAGTATAAATGTACAGAGCACAGCCTGGATGCTCCTTCTTAAATGCAGAAATAATCTGAATTGTGAAATACTTTTAATTAGTTCACTTCTTTTAGTAGCTGTGGAGAGAAGAGGCAGGCATGAAGGACATTTGTCACTTGGAAGAAGTGTCATGGCATTGCCAAAATGGTGAAGAATCGAGTTCTTCTAAAGTTGATTTTTTCTTTATGAGAGTCAGTGCCACAAAAAGATGTTTTTTAACTGTTTTCTGTCAGAACAAGGTGGGAGGTGAGAAGTCAGGCAGTGTCCTCTTAGTCCCATGACAGGAACCTGGGGATCCACCAGGCTCTGAGGGTTTCACACCTCTAATATGGGTTTATTCCAGCCAGGGAACCCCAAGGACTCTGGAATCACCTCGGGAATCTGGGAGCTCCCCTGTCCTGGGAGAGGGAAGGTTTCTGCACTCCTCACTCAGGTGAGAAGCAGAACATATTCAGCTCTGGCAATTCCAAATGAGCACAAATTAAGGTGAATTAGGAAAACATGAACTATTTAATATTCGTATTTCCACATTATTTATTCAGAAGAAATTTCTATTAACAGTGTATTGGACTCACAAGACAATTAACTCCCTCCCCTCTCATGGATCCCTCTGCAGATGCACTGACATGCTCTGCAGAACAGAGGATTTGATCTTTGGGGAAAAGAATTTCCTGGATTGTTTTTCTTCTTTTTATTCTTTTTTTCTTTCTCATTTGCTTATCACTGTGTTAACACATGAGGGAAAACAATGAGTTACTTTGCTGCTGTCTGTGGAGACACAGATCAGGAGGATGCATTTACATCTCCGCTTCAGACTTGTTTCCCATCACTGATGTTCAGAGCATCCAAGGTGATTCTCTTCTTCCTCCCGGTCTGCTTTGCCCTGGGAAACAGCAGAAATAGAGTACACAGCTTGTAAATTCTACATTTAGTTTGGTGCCTGGTGGAGACACGAAACACAGATGATGGCTCCTCTCAGAGTACAGGTGTAGCTAGCTCAGCTCTCAAGTATTTCATTGACAGGGAAATGCGTTCTTTCTCATTTCCATGAGGTTCAGGAGTCACTTCTGGCATGGTGATGCCTCTGTGCAAGATGGTTTGTTTCTGCATAGCTCTAATAAATGCTGCAATGCACACTTTAATTATTCTAAAACATAATTTACACATTAGTTTCCATAGTAACTTGTCATTGCTGTGACATGGTTGGAGCAAGTGACATTTGTGAGTCAACTAAGCGATGATTTGCTGTGAAGTGTTTTGTTTCTCAAGTTCTTGTTTTGTTTTGTTATGCCCAGCTATATTTATATTGAAATTATTATGCATTCCATAGTTATATACTAGATGAAAAATTAGTCAATGAGGTAACTGCATTTTAAGCATGAAAGAAGTGCAGTTGAAATCTGTTTCTGCAGAAGGCTGTATTTTCAAAAATACACTACTTTGACACATGGGAATATTGTTTCTTCAGGGCTTGCTCCAGTATTAAATAAAGATTTAAGTATTTGGCTCTGAAGGAATCATCACTTTCAACCAGGGACAATTCACTGTGCCAATAAAAAGGTTGTGTACCATTTAGAAAGGACCAGAAAACAATGTTCTTGGCTCTAATTAGTTTTCTTGATATATAAGGTAATATATTTCTCAGAAGGATATAAATGATCCTAACACTTTTATTTTGACATAATAAGCCTTCTAAAGAATTACTGAGTTTAAATGAAAAATACATACAGTACTGGCAACTCCTGTTTTCCACTGGTCCTCCCACAGCCACAGCTGCGAATGTCCGGGCCTGAAGGTGACTCAGGGACTGAAATATTGTGATATTGTTGTTGCAAACTGATTTTTTTGAGGGGTTTTCAGTAGATTGTGGCCATCTGCAGCAGCAGAACATTTTGGAAAAAAGCTAGCTCATCCCACAGTGGGTTTGGTGGGTGGAAGAGAAGCGACACATGGATCTTGTCTCAGTTACCCAGATTTCAAATATTCCAGATCAGATTTCAGGAAGAAATTCTTTATTGTGAGGGTGGTGAGGCTCTGGCCCTGGGCTGACCTTGGAAGTGTCCAAGGCGAGGTTGGACAGGGCTGGGACAACCTAGAATGGTGGAAGGTGTCCCTGTCCAGTGCTGGAATGGGATCCTTTCCAAGCAAACCGTTCTGGGATGTTGGTTACAGACTCTGATAGCTGCAAACCCACAATTACCCAGGAAAGGCCTGAGAAAGGCACCACAGAAAGGTGGCTGGGTTAGAATGCCAGTACCTGTGAACTCCTGTTGGTAAGCTTTCTTTTGTTTATAGATTCACTAGATTACATTCTGGTCTGGGATAAAAACATGGAAATATCAAAACAGTAGCTTTAGACATATTTGCTTTAATTTTGGGTTTTTGGGTTTGTTTTGTTTGTTTGTTTGTTTATTTTGTTTGTTTTCTTATAATGTCAGATTTTAGAGCACAGGTGAGCAGCTACTCAGTTTGAGGAAACGTTTTCCATTAGTGGAAAGCACAGCTTTGCAGAGATAGCAGCCATCAGTAATATCTGAGCACAAGGGGCAGTCCCTGATCACAGCCCCAGCTCCGAGCAGGATCAAACACTCCCAAGAGCAGGAACTGCACCAAGAGTGGTGGCCTCAGCCAGGGAGGTCCAGCCAGCGAAAAGGGTGTCAGATTTGGGCAAACTTCATACCAGCTCATCATAAATACCTGAATCAGAGCAGAAATTGAGTTGTAACCATGCACAGCTCACAAACAGGCTGGGCAGTGGGCATGGAGCCCAGCAGGATATCAGGAAAGCCCTGCTCTCCTCTCTGGCCTGCCTCAGAAATGTTCATTATCCTTCCTATCATTGTTCTCACGCTCAGCTGATGACAGAGGAATCAGAAATGGGTTTGTTCTGTGAGGTCAGTTGGAGTGCTGATGGAGAAATAAATGGAGACTGTTTTTGAAGGGAATATTCTCTGGCGTTTGAATAAGGCTTTTTAACTAAGGTTTTTTCATTCTTTCCCTCCACCTCCCCAGTCGCCAGAAATAACTGGCCAATGGAAATGTCAGAGACTGATGGACTTGCACCACCTAGAAATTCATCTGCATTTTTATATTTACTTATTCTCAGCTACTGATGGAGAAAGTAAAAGGCTGTGCACAGCATTACAAAAATCTGCTCTGCATAACAATTGGAGTTGGGAAGGATAAAATATATGAATAAAATTGGAAAACAATAAAAGTCACATCAGTGTAACATTTCTTATATCTGACATGCTTTATTTTAGTAAAGTTTCTTAATAGTTTTACTTCCCACAACGATCTACACATACATATATTATAATTATTGCAGTACTAAAAAGATCATAAAAATTTGTTTAAAAAAGGCAAAGTATGGAAGACTACTGAAGACTGGCTGTAAATTGGAGACAGTGTGGAAAAAGCAGGGACAGATTTGAGATGAACAATCAGAAGCTAATCTGTCACCATTGTAGTGTAATATTTCAGTTATTTTATCTGTAAAATGAGGACAGTAGGAAGCCTGTTGGGTGGGTTGGGCACATACACAAATTGCAGTAGTTCAAGATGTTACTTCTTGTCACAGGAGCAGCAAAACCCATGAATATTCCATCCTTTTTGAGAGTAAAATATGAAGGCTTAACCCATGTGCATTATCCTTGGGAAATGAAGTGTGTTCTGCCTGCCCCCAGATATCCACACACACAGGGAGTGAGCGACTGTGACGTGACAGATAAGCCATAATTTAGCTGTCATCACATGAACATGGCCAGTGACTCGTGAGCAGAACCAGCTTTGTAATCTGTGTTCTCTACCTATCCAGGTGTACCTGGAGGAGGAGAATATTTAGGTTGCAGTACACTCACACTGTGGGTGGTTTGCAGGTTTTGTGCACAGGCCTTTTTATGCAGCATTAGTGATGCTGCTGTTCAAACTGCAGCCATTTATCTGAGGGACTGAAACATTGTCAGTGTGGCCACTTTGCTTTTGTTAATGGTGATCCTAAAGGAATCCAAATCCTTTGCTATTGTTTTGTCGGTCCTACAGCAATATTTTGGTTAACTGCTGCAATGTATTTTTCTGTACTTTTGCATAGTAAATTCATATCTGAGAGCCAGAAGTTTGGGTATGATGTATTGAAGCACTGGAGAAAAGTTTCCTTTCTTCAAACCAGAGTTGCTCATTCCATCAGTAGTGACCTGTGGGATCTCATCCACCCTCACACAGTGGATGACCGAAGGAAGAGGCTCTCCAAACTTTCTGGAAAGCTCTTTTTAACAGGAAGATGTGCAAGGCTTTGCTTTTCTGTGCATCCAAAACGTGCCTTAGCTTGAGAAATTCAGGATAAACACTTAACTGAGCTTGGCAGATCTAGTCCATAAACAAGATACAGTGATAATTTAGGAATGTCTGTATTTAGTTAATGCGTGAGGTACAGGAACTCGTGGTGTTCCTGCTGTCCCACTCACCTGCAATGGCTCAGCACTCTCATTTATTTCTTCAGGATTCTTGTCCATGCCTGTCCCCATGGGCTCCTCGTGTTGAGGGGATCCTTTGGGAGTGTCACCCTCAGTGTGATGGACAGACTGCAGGATTTAGTTGTTGGGTGCAAATTCTACATTATTGTTAGTTGTTTGGTTGGGTTTTTTTTTGTTTTGCTTTGTTTTGTTTTTGTTTTTTCAGAAGGAAAAGGAAATTAAGGCTAAGCATAGCTTTATGAGAGAGAAACAGCCACCATGAGCTGGCAGTCAGGATTTTGTCTTCATCTCATGGGGGAAGGACAATGAGGATTTCCTCTTGTTTGTCATGATTTCTCATCCACAGCTGCAGTAATCTTAATTCAAGGTCGAATTTTGGATTGTTTAGGTTTGGACTTCTTAAACTCTGGATTATGTTTCCATTTCAGTGAACTGCATCAACATCTGTTTCTATTACTGTACAATTCTGCTTATCACTCGTCCCCATTTCTGTATAAACAAAGCATTCTTCAATTTATATCTGAAAGGATTATCAAAAGCATCCATTTGGTGACGGAAAGACTTGGGTACTTCAGCCCTATTTTTAGAATTTAATGAAATACAGCATGTGAAATGCTGCACTAAATAACCCTCGCGGATCACTGGACACCTCATAGAAGTTTGCAAAATGTCTCATTTTCAGCCAATTATAGTCCTGAGTCTACACAGTTATCTGAAAAAAAAAAAAGAATTGAACAATGAAAGGATTTTCATTTAGCAAGGTATTTATTACACTGTGATCATTAAGATGAAAAGAATTTTAATGCATGTTTAGATTTCCATTGCAAAACGGAGCAGCTTTGATCTGTGTGCACTGCTAGGTCTCCATTCTTCTCCTTGACACCCATACACATCAAAAACGTGCAGGAGTGAAAATGTGTCCATTTTTACCACGTATATCTTTATATATCTTTAGGCTGCCACGTTGCTGCATCATTTTTTCACTAGGAGAAGTGGCATGTGTAATTATAGGGAAGGCACAATTACAAATTGCATGCAATTACAGCCAAACAAGTAAACAAAATAAAACTACATTCAGTGAGCTAAGGAGTAGCTGAAAGCCTTTTAATGGAGATGCCAAAGATGAGCTTTTGCAGCTCTACAATTTGCCAATCATTTGCTCTACTCTGAGCTTCTGTGGGGAAGTTCTCCTAAATAACAATAATTTGACTGGCAAATTGTCTTTTGAAATTGGTATATATTCTTTTGATTGGTTTTTCCCCATTATTCCTTGACGAGATCTTAGTATTTTCAGGGTTGAGAACTTGAGTATTTTTTCTTTAAATCTGAACTCTCATATTCTGCTTGTCTCATGAAATGTGCCACATTCACTGAGGGGCACAGCTCAGGAAATCAGGAACATTTTAAAGGTGTGTCTGTAATGAAAAGATTTATGAGTTTTTAAAAAGATGACACAAAAGAGGATAAACACTGCACCCCCATTGTTCAGAAGTTATCGCTGAAATAAACCCTATCTTCTGGATCTAAATCAATGGGAGAAGTAAACAAAGCTGCAGTCACTGTAGATGGGTCCTATTCTAAAGAAATTTAATTCTGATTGTTGCCAACTGCTGAGAAATTCTCTGTTCTCCTGCGGACAGTGGAGTTGTGGTGCAATTTCAGCCGTTTAGTGCTGCAGGACACTCAGGTTAAAGAGATCTTTTATCTTACCTTTTCTACTGTAGAAGGACTGCCTCCCAAAGGGTTGTTTTTTGGTTTTGTTATTTTGGGGTTTTTTTTGGGTTTTGTGGGGTTTTTTCGCGGTTTTTTAAAATTTATTTTTGGTTTGTAGTTGTTTGATTGTTTCTTTTTTATTCTTCCAAAGATTAAAAGTTATTGTGAAGTTTGGATAAAAGGAAGAGCTGGCACAGAGATTCCTTTAGATCACTTTTAACAAAAAAACATAATGGAAAAAAGGTGTTCCTCAGCCTATCCGGACACATCCAGATTATTTTATGATAATGTGGAATGTGTTTGGCAGCTGCATCCTCTTGACAAACAACCCTCCCTCTCCCCCAGCAGCATTCTTCAAGATAATTGGCTGAAAGGTTCCTAACAAATAATTATTTGACCAATTAATGCTGTTAGTCGGCAGAGTAATGAACTGTGAATGGAGTTTTAATTCCTGTGAAATCCCACACTTTTAGGAATGGAGGGAAGATAAAGAGCACCTTAAAGCTGTTGAGCAAATAATTTCTGTAGAAAATACTGAAAAGATGCAAAAGTTTTTTACGTCCTGCAAACACTTGTGGAAACCAAATGCAATTCAGATTGATGTTGGAGAGGGAAAAAAAAAGCTGTAAAATGAGAGATGAAGACTGACTGATGAAATTTTTAGAGTTTCTTCAAGTTTTTGAATCCTTTTTGAGTTTATTCACACAGAATCATACAGTGAATGACTATCTCACAGGCCTACCTGTGAGGAATTTTCTATTTGGCCCTTAGTACATTTTAGCTAAATTAAGTGGATTTTGTAACTGGGCAATAATGGTCACTTACTTGAAATATTCCTCAAATCAAACCGAGTGGTCAAGTTACTGCCTGGACTTGGATTAAAAATTCTGTTGTGGAAACTGAGGAGAAAAAAAATTAAGAAGCACCCAGGACTATGGAGAGAAAACCTGTTTGCTCATATATTAAAGAAGGAAGCAAATAGCAGATTGGGGGGGGGGGGGGGGCAACCCACTTCAAATTTAAGAGTAGAGGATCAAACCAGGAGTATCTGAAAAACGCTGAAGGTGAGGAGTATTAGGAAAAGCAACAGGAACTAAACACTAAAGGCAAAGTATTTTAAGTGCAGGAGTAGAAAAAAGTAGCTGGAAGCTAAACATTTATCAGGCTGAAACAATGGCAAATTCACACCACTGTGTTCTGAAGTAATTTGCCTGTAGGACAGAAAAATATCTTGTTTTGAAATCAGATGGAAATTAGAATGCAGCACTGTCTCCCAGGTTCTTTTTTTAGAAAAGCTTTTTGACAGCTACCAATGTCAGAAAAAGCTTCCTGTCTTAGTGTCTCTAACTTGAATTAAGAAAAATAAGCCAAAAGTAAGACTTTGATGAATCTTGTATCAACGTGTACATGGATTTAAATTTGAGTTATCTATTACTTTGTGGATACTCTGCAGAGAAGTTTTTAGGTTTCAGTAACATGAACTGCATTTAAAAGTGGCTAAAGTAATTGTGTGAGAGAGCATAGACTGAAAATCAACATGCACTTGAAAATATCATTAGAAAATATCACCTTGTTGCTTTTACTAAGTGTCTCATTAAACAAATTAGGTTTAAACTTAATGGAAAGAGAAAAGGGTTATGGTGCATTTCTTAGGTAGCTAAAAGAGATCTTCCAATTCCATGGAAGTTCACCAATTAAATATTAGCAGTTTTCCAAGCCTGATTCTTTCTATTTTGGCAATTTTATACCCTTCCCATCAGCATTCATTTAAATACAGAGAGATGATGTTGAAATGGTGCAAAGTCATGCAGCTCCTCACCTTACTGCTATTTTGTGATTATCATATAGAAGAGGTGTCAGAAAATTTGGGAGGAAGGAATGGAAATGGTGGCGCAGGAAGGATAGAGCTTTTTGGTATTTTTACATCTCTTGTTAATCTGAATAACAGGGTAACAAAATCCTGCTCCAGTCTCTAACACGGGGTTGATGTTGGGCTGCTGGATCCACTTGTGGAGCTTCAGGATGAGCAGCCAAGAGCCCAGGGGGGTTTGGAAGGGAATTCTTCCAGCAGCACAATCTTTTTTATTATTATTATTTTCCTAGTCGGTGCTTGGAGATTGCAGCTTTAATTACTGCAAACAACCTTGACTTGATCTTTAGTTTAAGTAAAAATGTCATTATATATCAGTAATTAGAGCAAAGCAAATGCTGCAAAAAGTTTTTTGCTTGTCCAAGTTGCCAGGAATTTTTTTTTTTTCTCCTTTTGCCATTTATTTTCTCTTTGCCACAATAAAAAAATCATGTTTTTATACCCAAAATTGTGCCAAGGGAAGAACATCTCTGTTACCTGATCTTCACAGCTGGTTTGATTGAGGAGAGATCAGATCAGGGCAGGAAAGTCACTGGGATTCAGGAGCTGATTGTGCAGCGCCATGGGATGCATAAATACTCAGGTGGTTACTGAGAGGTGTGTGCTGGCAAGTGCATTGCATTAATGGTTAATCTGATTTTGAGTAATGGCTAAATATGATCATTACAGCCAGGCAAAGGGTTCTCTATTTCTGGAATATTTTGCTCCTGGGAATAGTCCCCCCATCATCCATCAGTTTTTCCTACTTGAAAGGCAGCCACAATGAGCCTCACTTTTAATGGTGTAGGTCATCTTTACCTGCATCTATTTTATAGCTCTGGAATTGCCTTGATTTCTGTGAATTTACTCTTGATTTATGTTACTATAAATAAATAAAGAACAAATATTAACAGGCACACAATCACCATGTAATTACATAGATGGGAGCTGGATTAGCCTCTCAGCATCACACTTGAAAGTCTGGAATAAAGAACATCGGGTGTTTTACAGAAAGGTTAGGGAATATTAATAGCCCTAAACAGAAGAAAAATTTCAATTATGGGCCTAATAAACAAATTACCCAAAGATGTATTGTACGTGCTCTTAGTATACAGTTAATTATGCATGATCTAGCAGGCATTTTTTTGCTTTTCCTCCAAATTTGATTACTTGAATTTAATAATTTACGTACTCTCCATCAACACACCTTTGGGAACCCTCATCTGATGCTTCCCAAATTAAAGCCTCATTGGTTGTGTTAAATGAAGCTAAATATATAATTCAGAGAAATGAGAAGGACCTACCAATATTGACAACTCCTCCTGGAATTCAGGAACTGGAATAAAAATCATGTTGAAATCTCCTTTTGCGAGACTTAATCAAACTTTCACATTTTTCCATTAATGTTTCTGGATTATTTGTATAAATTTATGCATTTCTAGGGGGAATTACAGGGTGCCATAGTACAGTATTTTTTTTATTTGAAGCAAGTAGTGACTGTGAATATCATAAATGCATTAAACCATGTTGTCCTTATTTCCTGTGGGAGGTTATTGAAGAAAGGTTCTATTCCATAAGAAGTAAAGTTATTTGTACCTTTAGTAGCTACATTTAAATTAAAGGTAAATGTGCTGTGGTTGTGCAGGTGTTCAGCTCTAGTCTGTGTGTTCCATGTGGATGTGAATGATTTGTCCAGCAATTGTGTGTGTTGTTTCAAACTGGGAATTTGGCATTTTTAACTTCTTTTAAGTAGTTCTGAATAAGTAGAATTAATCAGGCCATCACAGAGGTATTTTGTTGCTGTGTCTTCTACTTGCTGCTTCACTCTGGCTTTTCTGGGAGTCTGATAGTATTTTTTTTATTGTTTTTCTCCCAGGCTTTGACTTCTGTCATTTGATTACATTGCTTGCTCAGGTTAAAGGCTTTGTTTTCTGCCAAATATCCAGATCTAGTGTGTCTCTACAATAAAAAAATAAAAATAATATATATATAAATCAGTTACAAACCCAAGAGGAGTGGCTTTTGCTGAGGAACTTAGTAACAGAAAAGATTTCTCTCACTAAAAGTTGGTAGCTTTTCATTAAAAGGTCAGCAGCATAAAAGCAGCGTTTCTCTTTGAGATGTATCCACTGAAATACTTATCAAACCCAGTGCTCTCAAAGCTTTTTTCTGTTCTAAATGTAATTACTGTTCCTCAACCTTCCTGTTCTCTCTGTCTTCTTAAAATGATTCCCCATACATTATATTGTATCCTTTTGCTGACATTTGTCTTTTTTCTTTTTGAAGTCTCTGTCAGTGTAAAATGCTGTTTTCACATGCTTTCTCCATGCCTTGGCTAATGCAGAAAGAGGAAACTCAGTGGTGGGTGAGCTTCTCTCTGCACTCTGTGCTCTCCCTTCTTTTCACCTGCTGCTTCTGACCTGAGCTCAGCTCATGGGACAAAAACCCAAATATCCCACCTGGACTTGCCTTTCTGCCAGCCTGGCCACCTTTAACCGGTGTGGACAGGACTCATCCCCTGTCCCCAGGACCACTGTGACATCTTGCTCTGTGCTGACACTTCCTGGTGGGCAGGGATTAACATTTGCCTCGCTCATTTTGTGTCAGATGTAGATGGGTTTTGATGAAACTGGGTTAATGAACTCAGTAAGGATCAAATCTCATAGGCCTGTAAGAATCTGAAGTAATTTTAATTTACTAAGAAGTTTGATCAGGTGTGACTTATCCATAGAGTTCATTTGGTTTTTGTGGTTTTGGTTTTTTTGGGGTTTTTTTTGTGAGTTTTTTTTGTTTTGTTTTGTTTGTTTGTTTTGTTTTGGGGTTTTCTTTGTGGTTTTTTTTTTTTGTTTTGTTTTTTTTGCTTTTACTTGTCTCTGGTTTATTGGTGAAGATATGGGATTCAGCTGAGGGAAGGTCAAGGCTTTTTTTCCTCTTTACTGTTTTTATTCAGGCCCCAAAACGGGGTCAAATCCTGATTGTTGTGCTGGCCTAAGGAATAATGTCAGAGCTGAGGGACTTGTTCTCCTGAGGTTGTGTGTGCTCAGCAGCTCACTGATCTACCGAGGGCTCTGACAATCGTTTGGATCTCTGTGCATGTCAACAGCTGTCCCTGGATCAAGGTGACAGAGCCATCTCTGGCTGGATGCAAACTGATGTCAAGTCACTCCAGCAGTCTGCTCTGTTGTTGAACATAGATTAGTTGGAGATCACTTTAGGTCAAGAGGAAAAAAAATAAAAAAAGTAAAACAACAACCAAAAATGCTTTTGAGAAGGCACAGGGAGAGCTGGGTGACAAAGTGAGCCAGGAGCTGGAAAAGCAGCTTGTAAAGGATTCAATTCCTTCACAGCATCCGTAACTATAAAGAAATTCATATTTCCTACATTAATTAATGCAGCTTCCTGTGACAATGCAGCCTTCAAACAACAAGTCTTGCTTAAAAGAAATCACCTAAGGAAAGGAACTACTGATCACAGCTTTGACACCAAAAAAAAGATGATGTTGGTTTTGCAGGATGGTGTGCTTGGCTGAACTGGAGACACTTACAGGAAGCAGCAGTGATAATCCATGTCTGTGGCATGTGGTGCACGGCTGCATTCCAGGATGAACACGATCAGACTTTGCCATCTCCAGGGATGGCAGAGGCTGCCCAGACTTCCCAGCATCTCCACACTGCTGGGTTTTGCTCCTACCAATTTCCTGTGAAAAAATCCAGCAGGCACCGTGCCTGCAGAACTGTGCAGGGGAGGGAGGAGGGGTTTAATCACCTGCAGTTTCTTACTGGGAAACTCACAGAAGACATAACAAGAATTGAGGTATTTGACTGCCAGCCCTGCGAGTGCTGCACGTGGCTGTGCTCTGGCTGTGATAGGAAAAAATAGCCTTCCATTAAAAAAAACAAAAACAAAAAAATCTGAGAGAGAGTAGAAAAAATGATTTTTATTTTAAGTAATTTTAAAAACCTGGAAGAAAAAAAACAACACTCTTTTCTTCACGAGGTAGTTTTGCCAAGTTCCGCACAGGCATAAAATCAATTTGAAAACTGCTTTTCATTTCACTGAGTTGTTACATGTCCGTGAGGGACCGGGAGCTGGAGTTGTCTGTCAGGGCTGGAATAACTCTTGGAGCATCACTTGTTCTTGGTCTAAAAGTTGCCTGCCCGATAACGGCACCTGCTCTTGTGTCAGAAGTGATGGGAGGTAGAAGGTTCCAAGCTCTTATGAAAATTGTTTATTTGTTTTCTTGAGCTCATTTGATGCTATATTTAAAAAAGCAAAAACAAAAAACAAAACAACAAAAAAAACCCCAAAAGCAACCAAACAAAACATGAAACAAAACAATATCAAACAATACCAAACAAACAAAACCCCAAAATATCCCCCCAAACAAACAAAAAACCCCCAAACTTTATTAAAAGAGGATGATTTCCTGCATGTGATGATAAATACGGTTATAAACCAGGAAAGACTTGCAGTAAAAAAAAACCAGAGGCAAAGGATGAATTAAGCAATAACAACCACATCTCTTTCTAGGAGTATTTATCTGTCTGTGGCACGTGTCCAGCACCAACCAGATGGGATCTGAAATGCTGAACAATTTAAACTCAGGCTGAAGGAGTCTCAGCTTGCCCATGAAAAACAAAGCAAACCAGAATTATTTTACTGACTGATCTTTCCAAGGTTGTCCTAGAGCTGTAGTAATGAGCAGTGAGGGCACTTTGGGTACAATCTCACAAATATAAACTGATGTAGGAGAGAAAATTCCATTGATATGTTAGGAGCTATGAGGTTATGTTGGAATATATGGACTTTGGTGAACAGGAGCCACTGAATTTTTAAGTAGTTACTGTGAATGGACAATATCAGTTTTAATGTTATTGAGCAAATTATGAAGTCAGAAAGCACAGAATAATCCAGTGACTGTTCATCAAATACGTGGATAGTTTAAGTTCTCGTGTTTCTTCAGCTCCAGTTGAGATATCTCAATTAGCTTACAACAAATTCTTCTTCCTGTTCCATTTCTGTTTAGGAACAAAAAAGTTACAGCAAAACAGCTAATATTAGCAATAGAAAAATAAGAAAATTCTCTCTAAAAAAGGGTAAATTTAAAAAGCCATACAATTCCATAAATGACAAAGGGGGTCATTCAAATTGTGCCTTGGTTTTGTTGCAAAAATCTCCTTTGCTTTTACTGAGCTCTGCTGGGAAATCTGCTTTTCCAGAAGATGAGGGAATGATGGTAAAATGCAGGGTCTCCCTGGAATTGCTGTGGCACAGGGACTCACTGAAGCTGATGAAAACAAAGACGCAAAAGTGTTCAGAAAAAATGAAATCTTAGCGGTAAATAGAGTTTTAGAAGTGAGATGAAATAGGCCTGAAGGAAAATAAAAAAGGACTATTAATAGTGTGTGGTTGGTGGACTAAGAAGAGCGAGCCACCATTGTGAATACACATCAAGAGGAAAATTGTATTTAGTTAACATTTAGAATTCTTTCTCCAGATACAAAAGGACACTAATTGTATAATTCACAGTTCATGTTCAGAAAGGGGAGAGATTTGCTCTGAATTAAAAGTCACGCTGTGGAACAGCCGGGCAGGAGCAGAATTGGCAGCTCTGCACAACAGGCCAAGCAGGAATTCCGTGATCCCCAGGGCACGGAGAGCAAGGCTCACTGTGCACTGCCCAAAACCACGTCAGAGCCAGTGTGGCACAGGGAGGAGGATGTTCAGTACAGCAATTATTCTGCAAGTAGCATAGCCCCCCCCAAAAAAGGAGCCTAGGGGTGAATAAAACTCTGTGTCTGTCTTGAAACCCACTTGATAAACCTGCTCAAATCCTGCCTGTGGATGTACAGAATTTCAATAATCTGATAAACCGAACTTGTAGGTGAGAAACTTCAGCTTTGAATAATTAGTTGAGAACAAAGGATTTTTGGGAACTCAGAATGCCTCAGACTTTAAGTAGCTAAAAGATAGGTTTCTGCTTTGAGGCACTTAAGTCTTGGACTTTCTTTTTCCCTCAGAAACCATGACAGTTTCTCTAAAAACTCAGCTGGGAGCTAAAGAAGTTCAGTAGGAGCTCTG
This sequence comes from Petroica traversi, assembly GCA_025920805.1. Taxonomy (NCBI): domain Eukaryota; kingdom Metazoa; phylum Chordata; class Aves; order Passeriformes; family Petroicidae; genus Petroica; species Petroica traversi. Next base: position 3,578,822 of record JAHLSL010000051.1, read on the forward strand.
ACTGAAAATCTTTCAGGTAATAGCTGGTCGTGTCTGCACACCAGTAAATACACAGGACAACAGTGTGACTCTGACAGGGTTTGGGGACTTTTATGGAGCTCTACAAATCTCCCTCTTGTTTATCTTCCAGCATATAAAGGTGCCTTCCTGGAAATCAATAAACGATCCATTTATCTGTTTGCAGACATACAAATACATTCATACAGATATGGCAGACCTTAGTTTTTCAATTCATTTAAATTAGGAGTATAAACTATTTTCCTACTCATCAATCAAAGCCTTTCAGCAAGCACTGTAGGTCTGAAAAAAAAAGTGCACAGAAATTTTATAGCAGATGTAGACCTTGAGGGGATTTGCTTTGGTTTTGTATTTTTCCCCCCATTTCCTGCATGTGACTGTTGCCTAATTTCTTGCCCCCCCCAACAGCAGGAGGCTTGGAACGAGATAATCTTTAAGGTCCCTTCCAACCCAAAACATTCTGTAATTTCTCTGTCTGATCCTGGGTCATGCTTCCAGTATTTCTTTGTCTATAGAGATATTTTTATGCTGATATCGTTTTCCATTTTATTTCCTCCTCGGTGTCTGTAGTGATGTGTTCTGGAGCCTGGGTGAGGGGGAGAAACTTTGTGAACTGATATTCGCATGAGCCTGGGGCAAGGAGCTCACAACTGATGTTTTCTGAAACTCAGCTCTTGTGTTTAACTGCAAAATAAAGGCCTTTGAGTTTATTTGGATACCGGGAGGGCTCCTCCTTATTGATCCTCTGATAAGAGAGGATTTCCATTCAGCAAACCTGACACAAGCAAAGTTGAGGAATAAGATTCCAAGAGATGGATCTGAAAGCCAGGCAATGCATTTGCAAGGAAAAACGAGGCCAATTCTTTAATATTGTGATCTCAGTTTCAATACCCTGCTTTTAATGTATGAAATAAATGCACCAGGAGAAAGCCAGTGACTGTCAGGTAAAGGGAGATGAACAGCAGAAAATTATCAGGACTAAAGCAGTGCTTAAAAGTGGATTTTTTTGAAATAAAAACTCAAAAAATAAAGACCACCAGGAGGCAGAGATAACAAAAATGGGAGAAAGGTGCCCCAAACAGCATGCTGAATATATAGATATATATATATATAACATGTAATTTTTTTTTCCATAAAACTATCTATGGGACAATAGCAGAGAGAAAGGGAAACATCATCTTTCAAATATTTGTTGTAGTTAAGAGGTCCAGAGACAGAGACCATTCTCCATGGTGTAGACTTCTCTTTTTTCATCATCTCTAGCTTAGGAAAAAAGGAAAAAAAGCTTCTGTGAGAAAGGGCATGAATAAAAGATACATTTAAAATACTTCCCTCCACTTCCATTGTTTACTTAAACTTTACAGTTGAGACGTGTTGGTCAAAGATCAGGGAAAAAAAAAAAAGAATTTCTTACATTCTTTTAAAAATGAAACAAGTTTCAATGGCACAAGAATGAAACATCATTTTTGAGCCAGGAAAATTGGGATAAAAAGCTATCCCAGCTACTGATCTTCTTAGAAGGACATCAGAAAAATCTCAAACAAAATGGGCAACTTGACCATCACTAATGGACAGTAAAACCAACACAATTGATTTTGGTGTCTTTTTTCAGTCAGAGGACAAATTCAAGTTTCAAATGGAGAGGCTCTGACATTTTTTTCCTTTTTTTAAGCAAGACTAACAAGGTTAAAATGGATATTTGGGCACAACACTGGATCCCTACAGGCTTTGTACTTAAAAATAAGGCATTTTCCCAGAGCAAACTGCTGCGGGGTGTTTGTGTAGCAAAGGGAGAGGTCACAAAAAGAAAACTGTGGCAATGCTCCCACCTCTCTCTTCACAAAAGGACAGTAAAATCCTTCACTCCAACCTTCTCCACCTGCAATTTCAGCCTTTGCCCAGGAAATAACCAGCAATATTCAGTCTCCTCTTGGAGCAAAAAGAGCCAGGATTGATGTAGACACAGCCCTCAAAGCCCGGGCTGATCCCTGCTGCAGTTAATGGTGAATGGAAATTAATTGTTTTGAAGTTATTTTGTGGCAGCTGAGTTCTCACCTCTTCATGGTGCTCCTGTGTGCTGTGCAAACACCTCCCTCTCCAGCTCTTTCAGGTGCTTCTTCATAGCAGTGCTTTGAACTGAAAATGAATTTCACTGTCTGACTTTAGGAGACTTTTCCAGCCTTAGTATGGAATTTAGTTTTCCAAATTTCAGCTGCTTTCACTCCACGTCTTATGAACTCTGGATCCACACCCCCAACTTTTTGAAGGTGTGAGAGGTAATAAACATAAACAAAATTAAATATTTGGAAAATGGCTTAAAAGCAAAATATCTGTGGACAGCGTTGACGGCTTTACTTAGGAAAGAAAAAAAACTTTTATCTGTGAGAAGCTGAGTGTTAAAAAAACGTGATAACTAAAATCTCATTCTGCTCTTGTGGAAGCTGCTTAAGGTTAATAGGAGTTGAGCATGGATGATAACTAAGCAGAGCTAAGAAAAGGAACACAATTATGTTACTTTTTTAGGTTCTAACCCAGAAATGCACAGCGCAGAGGCAAATCATGGAGGTTAATAGGATAGCATTGTCCATGCAGCAGGCTCTAAATGGAATCCTTTAAATATATGTGTCCTAAAAGTCCTTAGGAATGTATTCAGGTAAAATAGGAATATTACAGTCTTCTCTTTCTGAGCTGCTTTCATCAGAATAAAGTAACTTTTGTGCTTCACCAGATGCCAGAGCACAGCAGACGGGTTCACTCACCACAAAAGGAATTCCTTGAAATGATATTTAAGTAAATGAACTCTTTCTCCTAGAACTTGTCTGCAAAGGGTGTAAATAATTCTGACAGCCCTCAGACTCACCCGTGTGTCTTCTGTAGTTATCAAATATAGACTTTCTGTCATTATTTAGCCAACCATTGTAGACTTGAAAAAAAAAAACAAACCAAAAAACCATTCAGTACCCCAACAGTATCTGATATGTACTGTCATTTTCCTGGAAAATTTCTGCTTTCTATTTCAAGTGAACAATAAATGTCCCTACTCTAAAGTTACTTAAATTGCAGCACTTACTCCCAGCTGCACTGAGCTTATCCATTTTTTTAGGCACTGCTGATTCTCAGCAAGAATTACTGAATACTGAGTCACTGGTAATATTTTGGAATCAAGTTTTTATTTTTTTATAGGGCTTTTTTTGTATCTATATAAAATAGAAAAAATAATCCGTTTGATGTCATTGGCGTCATCCCTGTCCTGGAAGAGGAGGACTCATTACAAAGTTAGAGTTGAAAATACCAAGTTCATACCAGAAATTTCCATACCAGTTTGGTCCAGGTTTGTGTGCTGCAGGTAATTCAGTGGAAAGGATACCATTTCTCAAGTCAACAATTATATATTCAACAAAGAGTATAAAGGATTATATTATTTTTAATCATCATGAAATTACAAGAACAATTGAATGTCCTTGTATGAATCTGAAAATATTTTAATTTTTTTCTTTTTTTTTTGACAAATCTATATAAGAACTTTAGAATATTTGCTAAATATAGGCCCAGAATTAAATACTTTTTTCCACATTGAACTTTACCTGTTGAGTCACAGTGTGTTAGCACAAGACAGTAAAAAAAAAAGTTTTAGACAGAAACTCCACTTTTATTTTGACAAAGTAGCATGTTCTAAGGTTTAGAATATTATATATAAAACCAGAAGAGTATATATCTTCTTTATAAACTATTCTGACACTTTCTTGGGTTTGATATTTGAAAACATTACAACTATTCACCTGAATACAGTTTTAAATCTCAATTCTTGACAGTTAAAGCCCAATATTTGAGGAAATAGTCTTAACAGCAATCATCAGTCCAGCTCAGCACACTCTGTTTGTTGCAATTATCTGAAATCTTTCTATCACCAGTCCTGTTGGGAAAGACAGGAAATACTCTCCATAAACTGTTTTTCGTGCCTGTTAAAAGTAAAAGCATATCTTCATTTCTGTCCTCAACACATTAATTTTACCTTTTAGTTCATCATCAGAAACTTACAGTAGATGCATAAAACCTTTATAAAAGTAGAGTTCCATTGTCCATTTTACTTGGTAAATTTTTTACTATTTCACATAAGAGCTAAATGGAAGGCATTTTATTTTATTTCATAACAAATATTGTTTGTTTGGCTTTAAAAAATATGCTGATTAGAGTGTACACAGGATTTTAATAGGAGGTTGGATTCATTTAAATATATACATATTTTTATAAACCAGAAGGGTGTTTTCTCATCTTGGAATATAATTTTTCAAGGCTTTTCTGTGAAACACACGTCTCTGCTAGACATTGATGGGCTTCAATAAAGGCTGGATTTCTTGGTAAACACTCTCTGAAGCTCCCCATGATGGAGGTGATTTCCTTAGTCAGAAATGATGAATCTCGTGGCTTAGCAGCACTATTTTAGTGGAAAAAAGAAAAAAAAAAAAAAAGAACAGAAGAGACTGAAGATTGAGATCATAGTTTAGTTTTTTGGCATTAAAAGTTTTAGAAGAAATGCTGCCCTGTGTGGTAAAAGATGAAAAGCTGAATGTGGTTTTGGTTAATGTCTTCCAGCATTTTGGGGGTTTTCATTAATTTTCTTCTGTCTTTGCCAAAGTCCCCACTCTTCTGGACTTCCTCTTCTCTTGAGTCTTCTGAAATGTCTTCTAGGACATTTTAAGCTTAAAATTCCCTCTGAACAGTGAAAATATAAATGCTCAGCTCAGAGAAGCTGTGCGGGTGGTGCTGAGGCAGAAAATGCCTCTGTGCCTCTTCTCAGTGAGCAGAACCCAGCAGGACAATAATTCTTTTAACCCCAGTGTATTTAATCTGTATTTCACATGAAATCATTCTTGCTTCTTCAGCCTGGCCAGACCTAATACCCCCATCCCCTTCACTTGGTGAGGCTTCTGCTACGAGCCAGGCACAGGGTCCTGGAAATTCTGCTGTTCTGGACTATTCTGCCAGCACTGAAATACCAACTTTGGTTTTAAACTCCACGATCATTCAGAATTGAACTGAAAAAAGCATTTTAAAGGATCGACTCAGACACCCCTTGAGCACTCCATCCCTTTGCAATTTGCTCCTGCAGGAAGCTCCAGGAGGTGCTGGGCAGGTGGGTGAGGATCTCGTCTGAAGGTGCTCGAGTTCCATCACAGCAGAGGCTGCCTGGCCTTGAGTTTAGATCTTGTTTCAGAGGGAATGCAGCTGAATGAGCTGGAAATTCCCCATGAATTTCATTAGTGCTGGCCCAATAATGGGGGGGATGTGCCTTGAGAGGGCTGGAATACGCTGAGCTCGTGCCTGACACGGCCCCGCTGTTATCAGGAGGCGCTTTGGGTTTTGTGTGGGGAAACTGATCCAGCCAGGCCTGAATCCCAGTAAATAATGCCCTTTGGAATAATTCAAAGAGCACAGAAATGAGCAGGGAAAGCTGTTTGGTTTCTTAGCTGTAAACACGTGAAGCTGATTTCTCTCTGAATTGTGGTACCTGTAACACTCAAAGCCTTTTAGAAATCCTCTAAGAACGATTAATTTAACACTTCTTGTAAGCAATCCAGGATTCTTTTACCAGTTGTTCTAATTTTGTGCCCATCTGAGGTTTTGTTCTCCTATTTTCATCACTAAGGAAGGGAAGGGACATTGACATTGTGAGAGATGGAAACTTTACTGTGATATACACCCAACATATGGCGTTTCTTGTTCCAAATGAAAGAAATTCCAGGTCACTTTATAGGTTTGGGCCAATACTCAATCAAATGGCACTTCAGTGTCAATACCCTATAATTTTTATATTTTTGACACACTATAAACTCCAACAAAACTGATTAAGACTTTTATAGGGTTATATTTTGTACTTAGAGCAGTTAAAATTGGTTCTCATCCTTTCAGTTCATGACTGCATAAAAAAAAAACAAGTTTAAGGCTTGTTTTAATTGGACGTAATTTGTGTCTGTGTACAATATAAATATAAATTTGTGATTGCAAACTGCCTAGCTCAGGTTAAAAATGCATGAGAACTATTTCTAAGTTTCTGTGTTAAAGCTGAATTAAACATATAAGATAATCTTTAGAATGAATAAGTAATACAGATTTAATATATTAAAAAAATCAAATACTTAGAGAATGTTGGCCTTCAAAGCTGATGTTTCATTTGAATATAGAACACAGCATTTTAATGGTAAATTTTCACCCCAAAATCATAAATAAAACATGCTTGTTGATGCTAACATCATCTGCTGCAAAGTCTTAATGTACTGCAAATGAGATGAAAACTTCGTGTTTTGCTGTTTAAAGTAAGGAGTTAAAATATCAGTGTAAGTTTTAGTCCTTTCTTGTTTTTGAAACTGTCTTCAGCTATAAATCTCATCCAACCCTGTGAAATTTCGTGTTATTTAGAGCTTGAGAACTGTTTGTGTGTTTGAATTCCAGTTCTGCTGATGCAGAAGTGAAGTTGATTTCCTTCTCAGCCCATGAACATTTCTGAGCTTCTGTGGGGGTTCAGAAGATGCAGGCCTTGGGTGTCCATCAGAATTTCCAGAGCTTTTTACTGCTATGATCCCATAAATATCCCCTTGTTTTAATACAAGTTCTGAGTGCAGCTGAGCTGGAGTTGTTGGAATGGCCATCAGAGATGGATGTTGGGTGTCAGTGTGGTCACACACACTTTAAAATGTCAAAATTCACCTGGGGTGCTGCGGTGGGATTGCTGCCTCCAGCTGTTCCATTGCACAGTTATGCTGCTTTAGAAAGAGCATTTCCAAGCCCTTTTCCTCTGACACTGTACACCTTGGCTGTGTAAACATCCATAATGTGAGTGTTGATGTGTTACAATATTGCTTGAATTGTTTAGGTAATTAACACTTCTTTAGTTCACCTCGTGCCATTTCTCAGGGTGAGACCCCAGCCACTCCTGTGCCACACACAGACTTAAGTCACCCCAGCAGCTGACACAAGGCAGCCTTGAGATGTGTGATACTAATTAAATCAAAACCTCCAAATTACAAATAGGTTCCTTCTAACTGATGAGGAGTGACCATCTACATGAGACAATATTCATTTTTTACTTCATTGATCATAAATTACTGCTGTGGTGTGTCGTAGTAAATCACCAAAAAAATCCATTAGCAAAGCTTTTTTGTCCCCACAAGTACAACAAATATTAATTATTTTTGCTTCCTGAGAACTTTTTTTTTTTAATTTCTCTTTTGGACTTTAGGTTCTTGTCAGTTCCTCTAGAAAGTTAGGTGTTTGCATTACCCTCTCCCCTAAACTTAATTTTCATTCTGGTACAGTGTGGCAGTCTTTGGGTACTATATAGCTATTAATTTATTTATTACATTGATCTCCTGACGCAGAAGGAATGAATATTGGAATCCCCAGGCTACACCAGTTTCGATTCCTCTCCACTTCTCTTTGCCATCGCTGTGCTTTTTTTCCTATAATCAGAAAAGCTGCACAACAGTGGGGGTGAGGTAAAATTTGGCGTTTTCCTTGTGGCTATGGATTTTACTGATCACCTTTAATGTTAAAAAAAATCCAAAAAAACCAAGAAACAACAAAACCACTTTTCCGTTTTATTTAATCCAGAACTGGTTACATTTAGAGCTGCTCAGTGAAAAAAATCCTGCAATGTTTGGAACTTTTACATTCATTGGAGGTTGGCTGAGGAATTGGTCTTTTCTCTGTTTGCCAGGTGAATTGCGTCGTTTGAGATCATTTAGGGATTCAAACCCTCCAATTTCATTTAGGGATTCAAACCCTCCAATTTCATTTAGGGATATAAACAGGCTTTGCTGTTAACGAGCTGGTTTTCTTATTATTGATCTAAATACCTGCATGGCTTTTATAGCCATAGTGCCAACATTGATGTTGGGTGAAAACCACACTCAGTTCAGGTCCCGATTCTGGTGGCTGCCCTTGGCCTGCCCCACCCAAGAGCTGAGCTCTGCCTCCAGCCCCATCCCAGCCTGCGGCTGCCCAGAGGGATTTTTGGATAATGATTCAGCACTGAGCTCTTTCAGAAAGTTTCCCTCCACCTCTTTTTCCCTCTCCATCAGCTTTTGTGCAGCCTTCAGCACAGGCTTCCCCCTGTCTCCAGTGGCCATCAGCTCCATTTCAGGAGAAGGGATGAGTCCTGTGGCTCCGTTAATTATTTACACTGAGCAGGGAAGATGAGCGAGTGTCTGACACGCAGAAAGCAGCGAGCAGCAAACACAGCCAGAGGGGAAGTGTTTGCTGGAGATCCATCTCAAACAGAGCTGGCAGAGCCCTCGTCATGCACTGTGCAAACAGTGCTCATGCTTTGAAACCAAGTATTTAAAAAATTAAAGTTGTTGTGTAATATTAGATTTAGACTGTCTTGCTGTTTGCTTTTGTCTGGTGTGTTCAGATCCACACAGAGGAAAAGGAGAGCGCAGAGCATCATAAAGCCACTATCCAAGTGCTGTGTGCTGCACCTGAGAGTTCATTTGTGCACAATTGTGGTGCTAAGAGTGTCACAGGAGTGCAGGAATGGGAGTTTTGTGAGCTTTGTTAAACTTCACAGCTAGATAAACTTTTGAACTGTTCTGCCTGCTGTAATACACAGGATTGGCAACCATCCTTCAGGACTGAATTTTAATGTGTTTTTTTTTTTTTTCTTAATTATGTGTGTTTGACTGACCAAATGATATATCATAGAATCATTTGGGTTGGAAAAGCCTGCTGAGATTAATGAGTCCAGCACCACTGTGTTCACCACTAACCCATGGCCCCAAGGGCCACATCTACATGTCTTTTAAATACCTCCAGGGACTGTGAACCACCACTGCTCTGGGCAGCCTGTCCCAATGTCTGATCACCCTTTTGAGGCAGAAATTTTTCTCAATATCCAATCTAAACCTCCCCTGGTGCAACTTGAGGCCATTTCCTCTTGCCCTATCACTTTGGAGAAGGGACAGACCCCACCTGGCTGTCCCCTCCTGTCAGGGAGTTGTGCAGAGCCACAAGGTTCCCCCTGAACCTCCTTTTCTCCAGGCTGAACCCCTTTCCAGCTCCCTCAGCCTCTCCTGGTGCTCCAGCCCCTTCCCAGCTCCGTTCCCTTCTCTGGACACGCTCCAGCCCCTCAAAGTGTGTCTTGTATGAGGGGCACAGAACCGAGCACAGGGTTCATGATGTGGCCCGAGCTGATCAGTGCAGTTCCTGAGTGGCTTTGGGAATGTTTGGCTTGGGGAGCTGCTTTTGTGCTCCCTGTGCGGAGCAGGAGGAGCTGCTGACATCCCCCAGAAAGGAGTGAGGGCAGAGAGGAGATTCTTGTCCCCAGGCCGTGGGTCAGGGCACGTGGCTGCCTGGCAGACCATGCTGGCTCAAAGGCATCTTCTCATTTCTGAACTTCTTCATTTTCTCTTCTGCTCCTGTTCGTTTCAGGCTTGGTCTCTACACTCTGAACTCCTCTCTTGGCTTTGGTGATAAACCATGACTTTTGTGTGCTCTAATTTCCCAGCTCACAGAGCCACTGGCTGCCACTGATTTTATTGTTTCTTCTGAAGTATTTTGGAGACAAAATTCTGTGTCTGTGAGGTCAGAGTTCACACTTACTCTGCTGTTACAAACAGCAGTTATCAGTTATTCACATCCCGCTCTAAGTTTTATTATTCTCCTTACATGGACAGCTGAATACCTGATTTAATTGAAGGTGAATTCAAATGTACATTAATTATCACTCTACATGGTTGAATCGAGCATATGGATAAAAGCAACTATGGATAAGGGGTTACTTATGCTGCATAAACCCTTATTAAATATTAAATTCTTCCTTGCATACATATAAGATAACACAGAGTAAAGATTTTAAGTAATTTCCATACATTTATCTCAGTGTTTCAAAGTTTTGGCATTAGAAATGTGCCTCTAGTCTGTAAAAATTGACTTAATACAGCAATTATGATACCATGAGATAGCCTGTGTGTTTAGTTTACACTTTACACATTAACTCCTAACTACAGAAGTTAATACGTAGTATTCAGCTTCTTATGCAAATTCAAATATTTATCTTAAAAAAAACAACAAAACCCAGTTAAAAAAAAAACGATATAATTTTCCCATAAAAGCAACATATTCCTTAATGTCTTGTCTTGGCAGGATCAGAGACATTACTTTAAGATTTTGTGATTATAGGTTTTCTAAAAGATAAACACTTTTGAAGTCCCTGGTTATTGATAATGAACTGGGCAGAAAAGGAATTGGAAACCCCACCTGTGAGAAGACCACTCACAATTAAAATTATATCAGATATAAATAACGTTCCTTTGGCTGCATGTGGCTGGTTGCTTCTTGTTGCCAAGGGTGATTTTAAAGAATAAAGTTTCAAAATCAATTCTGCAAACTTAAACATCATATTCCCTACTCTGAGTCCCCAACAGAAATGGGGTGCCAGCAGTGCTTCGAAGGAAAGTTAACACAGAGAAAAATGCTCACAATTTTATATTTGTGTTTGACAAGCCACACACTCTTTTCTACCACAGTGTTTTCATTTAAACCCATACTTATCCAGAGAGTTCACAAAATTTGTGCCGATTCCTCTTCTTTAAAACAGAATTGAATTCAAAGGCCGTGGAATAAGGTTTTGTTCAGGATAACTGCTCACTGTGGAGAAGATTCACTCCAACCAGACACTTAGGAGAGCAGGAAGGATGTGCAAGCCACTGATGTACAACACAAATGGGAATTTTGAAGACGTCCCACTGTTTGGTATAATTAGTTCTCATGGCTGAGGACAGCCCAGGATTAGAGCTGCTCAAAAATTGCTGGTCCTGAGGTAAATTGGATGCAGTGATGTAAAAGGATGTACCACGTTTGGCTGCCTTGGCTCTTGCTTAAAATTCCAGCTACTTGCCCAAGTTGTTCAAGGAGAAAGCACTTTGTGAAAACTTAGTTGAGAGAGACTAAGGTGAAAAAATAAACACAGAACTAGCAGCTTTGATGCTTTTTTGGTAACAGTTGTCAATTAGGAGCATCACTTATTGAATTCCCAATAAATGGGTGTGTATGTTTTACTGCAGTTTTATGACTTCCTGTGAATCTTGAATTTGTGTTGGATATCCAAGTACAGGTGGAAATTTGGAAATATCCTTTGTTCATATTTTGTAACCCCTCCCTAAACTTAGTATGTTGTACTTTAATTTAGCTTAGATTAGAGAGGATGTTTGTAGAATGTACATCATGAAATAATTTTCATTCATAATTTTTGCTTATTAACACTAGCATTTTGTTTATGACAATAAAAGTAGTGGAAATAACCAGTTTGCAGATTCTTGGTTGCATTCTGTAGTTTCAGATTTAGTAGAGCAGGAGCCTGAAGTGAGGCAGGTAAATTTTTTATTGAGCTCAAATGCACAGATGCCATATGAGGAGTGACTGGTGAAATGTCTCTGCTGGTTCTGATAGAGGTCTTTAATACTTTCTCATGAAGCCTCTTTAGTGTGAACCCAGAACCTGTGATTGATTCCTTCCCTTTGTCCTGCTGGACTCCCTGAGAACTGCCCAGGGATTGCCAAAATCCCATCCAGTGAGTGTGAAATGGTGTGACCAGAGCAGAAATGGCTTTCCCAGGTGACTCGACAGCCGAAGAATTCTGGATCCCAAGTGAATCTCTCTCCTGTTTCCAGCCTGTCTGTCCCCCAGCACAGGCTGTTTTCTGGAGATTCAGGGAAAGCAGCCCTAATCTGTCCAGTGGCCATGGAATGTGCCCAGCCTTGGTACCCTCGGGGTCCTGACACCTCCTGACACAGCCCTGCCTGCAGCCCTGGGGGCTCCCCCATGGCCCTGGCTCTGCTTCTGCGGCTCAGCTCTTTTCCCACTCCTCAGCCATCTGTTAGGAGACAATCACTCACGGAAACAGTCGGATGTTCTGCTGCCTGAGCCGACTCTCTTGAGCTGCTGCATCCTCTTTGCCCTCCAAGCAGCACCCCTGGATGAATGGTTGAAACATCGAGATGCTGCATTACCATAATTGCAGCCAGTAGTTTTGACTATTTTTTCCACCAACTGGCAAGGCTAGGAATTATGATGTCTTCTGAAGGGAAGAAAAGACACCATCCGTCTTTTATATTCTTAGCATTCTTGCAGTGATGTAAAATACACCGAGATTATTTTGAAGAAGAACACTTTTAAATTCCTTTTCCCCAAGTTCACTTGATAACGCTGCCAGAAGTGGCTGTCTGTTAAAGGGAGAGTGAAGAGGAGTAAGCAAGATAAAAAGCTACTCTTCTTTATTTGCATTAGACATTTCAGAAAGTGCAGCAGCTGGGAAGGATTCAGTGGGAGAAGCAAGTGCTGTTCAAAGGCATCTCAACATGCAGCTTGATTTGGCTTTTTTTTAAAAAAATTGTTTTTAATTTTTTTCAGTAGAGGTGGTAGAAATTGTGGAGGCTTTAGAACCTGCTGTCTTATTCCACTGGTGTTGATGGTTGAGACTCATTGCCATTTAGAGTTATTTTGCAGACAAAATAAGTCACAAAGCTTTTATAAAACAGGACTTTTTGGGGCTGAAACTCATTTTCATTTTCCTGCCCAAGGATGTGCCCTGTTAGGGGCTCATGGTTTGCTTGGGGAAGGGGAGCACTGCCCTGTGCCAGAGGGAGTTTTTTGATTGGGACAAATTTAGTATATTAGATTTTTTATTTTTTTTTAATTTGAAGATCTGTGCTAAGAGGTGTCTCCATTTGTCATAGAAGTCATAGATTCACCTCAAATGGTTTATCCTGCTGACTCTGGAGACAAGATCTGACAAAGCTGAATTTTCCAACTCATTAGGGAGCTTTCATTGTCTGCCAGAGATTTCTGTCCTTCCTCTTGGAGTCAGTGTCTCAAAGGAGCTGAAAGCATCTTGCACTTGAGCACTGTGCATCCAAGGAGAGATTTCCCTAAAGGATACAAACTCCCAGGGTTTAGCATCGACCCAAGGCTCCAGTGCAAGAAATCAAGGAGGTTCAAGTTGTCCTCCCAAAAAAATTTCCACCCCTTTGGTCTCTGTGCAGCTAATGATACACAATTTAAATTATGGTTCAATCTCTAAACAAGTTGGACCCTTCGGACCTCTAAATGTTCTTTGCTCTGTTAAAAATCTCAAAGTTTTTATCACGTGGAATTGTGGGGGGAGTTTTATCAGTCAGAAGCCTTTCTAAGGGATAAACAAAAGGGATTCTCAAGAGTCCCTAAACTCCCTCAAAGCTCCCTGAGCTCCCTCAGAGCTCCCTGAAGCAAACACTTCAGGGAAAAGGGGACAGAGACAAGTGATTGCAGCTGGGGTGGGATCCCAAAGGGAGCAATCACAGCATCCTTCTCCTCCCCTGCCATCCTGCACTCTGCAGTTTCTGAGGGATTCTCCTGGGCGGGAGCAACAGTTTCTCTGATCTAATGCAGCCACAAATATGTGACATTTATATGTATTTCTTAAATATCTACAATTATCTGCATAGCACAACAGTGGAAGTAAATACTTGTACCAGTACTCTTGAGATGACTCTTGGTAGGATATTCACAGGACAATTGAAAATCTTATGATGCTTTTTAGTGTCTGCAAAGCTTATTTTAGCAACTGTAAAACACCTGTGTTTTAGGAAATAATCCTCTGAGCCATTGATTTCCTTGTAATTGCACTAATCATTTCTTGATGATTTTATGTGTGATAACAAGGCTGTGAAATCTGCAGGATGAACTAACAGAGTGTTGCACTTAGCTTTAAACGGGAAACAAAGTGCAGAACTTTCTTTGCCTCGTGGTGGAGGTAAAAACGTGTAAGAAATTTTCCCTCTCTGTTTTCTTTAGGTCCTGAGGAAGCAGATTTCAAGTGCAGCCCGAATTCCATCAGCTGCATTGGGACCAACAAATGCATCCACCTGTCCCAGCTCTGCAATGGGGTCTACGACTGCTCCGACGGCTACGACGAGGGGGTTCATTGCAGGGGTGAGTGAAAATGCCTTTAATCCCAAATCTTCCACTCTGTTTTCTCTGCTGAGCTCAAAGAGAGCCAGAATTCACTCCTTGGAAATACATATAGATATATATATCTGTGTGTATATATGTTAAACACTCAAAAGAGAACTGATAGAGGTATATTTTAATGTGTGCTTAATGTTGGTTTATAAAAAAAAATATTTTGTGTGAACAAAATGCAAGTTAAAAGCACACAGAGATTTTCAGACTTTTCCTGCATTTTTTACCAAGCTGATAAGATGGAAACTCTTATGTCAAAAGAAGGATGAGGGAACTATTCAGTGAGCAAAGGCTGGGCAGCACACTGTTTGTCTCATAACCTCTGTGGGTTTTTTTTTTTTCCTTATAACTTCTGTTTAAAAAAAAAGAAGCCAAAGAAAACCACTGAAAAATAGAAAAAATTTGCTATGAGCAGTCTTTTATGCAAGATAACTTTGTTTCAGGAGGGTTTTATGCAAAAAAAAAATACTGTTTAATACTGTAGTTATCAAATTCTGACAATGAGAAATCTTAAATGGAAATTGGTGAAGGTCAACTATTTAATATTTCTGCTCTAATCAGGTGACTTTTTGAGGTCTCCTTGGGCATAGGTTTGTGGCCAAATCTTGGGTACCTTGAGTCAGTTATTTTTGATCAGTAGGTTTCCAGATGGATGATGGTTGATGATGCTCAACAGAGCTCATGTTCCTGAGCAGAAACTCAGAGTCAGGTCCTGGGACTTCTGCTGCAATCCACAATGACAATATACAGGGGAAGAAACAATTAATGATACAGTTCAGAAAGTTAAATTAGAATTTAAAATTTCATGTGGATGTATTTTCAGAGCTGTCAATGTAAAATCTAAGCCCACACCAAAAATAAGCCACATGGAAAAAAAAAAATTAAAATAAGGAAAAAAAAAAAAAAAAAGCACCATCTGGAATTAATCAGTATAATACTGCTGACTTCACAAAACTACAAATAGTTATTTTTATATAACCAGATGAGGATACAGGCTGTCAGAAAATATATGAAAATTCTTATTCACAGTGATAGGAGTCATTTCTTTTCTTGAATGCTCAACTGTTTTATAGTCCTTGTTCAATGAGCATTACACAAAACCAAAATTTGTGTCAGCATATTGGTTTGAGCGCTGGGCCCAGCATCCAAAAAACCCTGGAGGTTAAACTGGCCAAAGCACTTTTTGGCCTACACTGAGTCTCTGAAGTTGCAGGTGAGTGATTTTCAGAGAACAGTATTGATTAGTATTGATAATTTAGTTCTGTTTAAATATATATTCTTCTATATTTCATGGGGTTATTTTTATAAATTACTCTGGATTAAATGACAGAGGATTAAAAAATTCCAGTGCTGAATAATTATATTATTATAACTGTGTGATGTTTTTATTGTATTTTAAGCCATGAGATTAATGGAATCAGGAAAAAAAAATTGACTAAAAGTAAAATTCTTTGTTAGTGGAAATTAAATTTGTTTGCTTTTCTTATTGTACATGCATCCTGTACTTTGGAATGTGATAGCACACAAAATACCATGAATCTTTTTTCATGTCCTTTTAATTTATGCTCAAATACACCTTGAAAGGTTCCTTTTGATTCCCACTCCTTTCTTTATTATCATACATGAATATGAAAACTGCCCAGTGGAAAAAATAATGTCTGCCTTAATAAATCACCATATAATTTGGTAGAACCTTCTAAAAAACCATTTCTTCTAGACCATTCAGAACACCCAAATAATGAAGTGTCACAGTAAATGGTTAACAACTCATTAATTGCATATTTTGAATATTTTACTGTTTTTGGGGGCTGTATTGAGCTTGTCAGTGGACACATTTCTGTCAACAGTACCAGAGAGTAAAGAAAGCCAGATTTTTTAATTATGATCCTGTAGTTTGTTACAAACAACTGCCCCTAAAGTGGCATTATGTTAGATTCCTATGTATTTAATATTTGGTATGAGTTCCTTATGGCTATAATTATTCTCTCTCTCTCTCTCCCTCTCTCTCTCTCTATCTATCTATCTATCTATATATATATATATATATATATATATATATATCAGAAAAATGTTTGGGTAACCTTTGAGTCATTCTTCACTTTCTGACTCTTCAACACACAAGTCATGTGTTGAACTCATTTATGTGGCCAAAAGTTGCAATGTTACTTCAGAAACCCAGCCAAATCCAGCTTTTTCTTTATCTTACCCACAGGAGTGGCATTATCAATTCTGCTCTGATTAGCAGAGTTCATGTGAAATTTGTGATTGAGGAAGGCAACAGCAATTTCCAGTATTGAACTGCAAAGAGCCCCGTTGGTCACAGAGCTAAGTTACAATAATCTGTTGCTAGGGACACTGATAGTGCTGTGTAAATAAATCACAATAAATCCAAGCACCAGGAAAATAAATTAAGGTACGAAGTATTGGGGTGTCACCAGGGCAAAGCCCATTTCAGAGCCCAGGTAACTCCAAAGGGTTGAAATTTTAAGAATTAGTGCAGTATAAGCATCCAGTAAGTGGAACTATTATAATTTTTTTCTCTAAATTTAACACTTTCACATAAATTCATTATTAACGATCTTTCAGAGATGTGTTCAGGCCTGCACCTTTCCCTGGCAAGGGAAAATATGGTCAGAGCTCAGTGTGAAATGGTAATGTATGGGGAATTTCAAGGAAATAGTAGTAAATACAAAGCCATTCCTGTATTATCATCTTTTATTTCAGGCACATATGCGTTTTTGCTGGTGAATGAAATGCATAAATTCCAGAGAGGTTGTGGCAATATGAAATATAAAAATGTTTTATTATGTATGGTTGTTTCATATTATGTGTTCCAATGTCCTTCAGAGGAGGAAGGGGTGTGTTATTCACTGGATTTGAACCCCAGAGCATATGATAGTGATAAGATATCTCTACTTGGTCATTTTGGTTTCCTTTTCATCTTTTGACTAATTGAAGAATGCTTTATAGAGGCTGAATAGGGGAGGAATCAAAATCTTTATTAACCTCTTGTATAAAGCTCTTCTGGGGCTGTTCAACTTTCTGCTAATTCCGATAATTCCAGCCTGATCCAGCCCTGCTGGCTGGGGGAGTTCACACTTTTCAGCTCCTTGGGGAATTTATGAAGCTCAAATAAAATTTACCAAAGCCAGACCTAGAGCCAGGCTCGAGTAGTTCTGGTAGGAGACTGCTCCAGATCTGCTCTGGGCAATCCAGCTCCTCTCTCTGACACTTCTCAGGCTCCTTAGGAGAGCCAGCCCTTCCCTTCAGCTGCATTTCCAGTCACTTTTACAGCTCAGCTGAGCAGAGAGCTGAGAACTCTCCTGCCCCAGGGAGCTGCCAAATTACTGCAAACTGAATTATTGAGCTCCAAGTCTTTCCAGGCTGGGGCTGGGGCTGGCTCTGGTCAGTTAAAGCTGGGGTCACGTGGCTGCAGACAAAATCATGGGTGTGATTTTGAGGTCTTTTGAAGATTTTTTTTTTTCCTCCTGAAATTTTTAGGAATGGCTCAGGCAAAAATCTGTCATGGGTTAATTGGATAAACCTGGCTTTGAGTACGTAAAACATTAGATGTAATTATTAAGATAATTTCTGGAGAATTAAAATTACATTCCCATGAATCTTAGTAAAAAAGAATCTTTTTTCTTTTTTTTTAAATGGGGCTGCAGAGGTGAGCTATACAATTTTATAAATCAGTGCTTTATATATCTGTCTATGGCACTAAATTGAAAGTGGTGAGCCAAAATTGGGGTTTGGTCTGTCTCTGAGTTAGAGCTATAGGAAACTAAAACTGCACAAATATGGAAATCTCATTTTTTAATAAACTAATTTAAGAGATAAGTTTTTATTTGGTAGCTCCTGGAATATCTATGCTAATATTTTAGATATTCCAGCCACAAAATGCTGAAAGTGTACTCCAAAAAATTCCAGCTCAAATAGAATCCTTCCAAGTCTTCAGATTATTTGGATCTTTATTAACTGTGATCTGAACCATAATCTCTAAATTCTCTAATCAATAAAACATTCAAAGGCAAACTCTGGATCATTTAGTATTAAAAAATCCTGCTGAACATGCATTGAGAAGTTTTGGCCAGAAGTTGTTCTGTTTCAGCAGCCTTTAATCAGGGTATTATTTTTTCTGTTTAGGCTTTTTGAATGAACTGCTATTATGAGAAGAAGATAAATGCTGCTATTAATGAATCATGTTTTGTTCTGGTCTTTCTACAGCTGGAACAGTGGGAAATTTTAAGTAGAGTTTTCTTGAGGACAAAATACAAATTTAGGAATTTTAAGGAAAGTTCAGACCTTTTCAAGAATGAGCTAAAGTTATAAAACAGAAATATAGGGATTTAGATCCTACATCTTAGTTGTTTTTTTTTTTTTTTCCTTTCTAGTGAAGTTGTGTAACAAGGTAACAGAAAGAAAAAAAAAGAACAAAAAACAAAGCAACAAACTAAAACATTCAAGAGTTATAAATGTCCCTCCATTTTCTCATGAGACTTTTTCTGGAAGTAATGCGCACCTGCAAGAGAATTCCCTGTGAACTCATTTGATTTATTCTGACAAGCTCTAAATCCCTGATCCTTTAAGGCTGTGATGCACAAAGTGTCACACGAGGTTACTGAATCCTTGAATCCCCAGGAAATCTCCCAGAGCTCCTCATGCACCAGGGGGCTGCTGAAACCATCAGTAACATTTGGAATGATTCCCACTGCACCCACTCTGCATCAGGGTTTTCACTTGGGTTATGAGGCAGAAAAGAGAAAAAGAGTGTGGGCGTTAAAATTAAAACAATTGGGTGTTTTTGCTTTGGAAGAGAGCTTCTAGAAAAGAACTCTATTTGTCTGGCTGAAGGCTTAATTTGCATTGTTTGGTATTATCTCCTCATTTCACCATCCAAAGATCACATTTCTTGTATATTGCCATCTTTCCTATTTTTTTTTTCCTCAGTAGTGCAGGGTGGGGCTCATTGAAATTAGCCAAGGTCATTTAGCCTGTTCTGTCATGACAAAGAAGTCATGGGCTGGGTGATTTAATCACTTTCCTTCACAAAACCCTTTTGCAGCAAAGCACATGAGAGGAGGCTGGTGGGGGAATGAGCAGTGGAACACATTTGAGTGATGTGATTTCATCCTACCTTGATGGGCTGCTCCTAAAGAGGTTTTTATTTTTAGGCTAGAATTCACAAATGAACGCTGTTGGGAAGGTATCAGCATTGTCTCTGTGGCAAATTAAGTGTAGGATTTAAATGTTTGGCCATATTTGATGAAAATATGGGATAGGAGATCATTAATTGATGCATGGTTTGTGGAGAGTGTTGTGATCTTGTCCATTGGAGGAGCAATGTCCTGTCTGCTCCCAATCAGTATTTCTACTGCAGTTGCAGTACCCATTTTCCTGTTCCTTACGAGTAAAATCAAGTGTTGGTCAGGTCTGGCCTGAATACAATTTGGTCAGTTTTTTAGCACCCAGGTTTAAACACACACACTTTCTTCAGGGCACAGAAACCATGCTTGCAATTGCAAATGCAGGCTTGGATGGTTCATCCATTGAGCTCTACATTATCAGAAAGAGGAGTAGGGATTAGAACTCAGATATTTCGGGTTTTCTCTCATCCTGTTGCCCAGTGAAATGCACAAAGTGTAGCAGAGATGTTGATCTCTCATATTTGAGGCAAGGTGATGGTAGTTAAGAGGTTAATGGTAAATAACTGGTTCACGGAGAGGGCTGCAGAAACCTGAGGAAAGCAGCAGTGACACAGGGGATGGCACAGGGTGATCTGAGAAGTCTTTGCTCTCCTTCCCAGGCATTTAGGTTAAATGATGTTTATTGGTGCCTCTGTTGTTGTTTTTGCCTGCTGTTACTGTTTGAGGCTGTCCTTTGTTGAAAAACAAGCATTTAAACTCGTACTATGAGAATCTCCTTTTCAGTTTTACTCAACACTTTTTATTACCTTTCTGTTGATTAATGTGTAGAGTTACCTGTTAATTTATCCCTGGTAATAAACTAATATGATAATAAAACTCTTTAAGGATCTTATCTCATGTAAGAAATGCAACAAGCTTTTTGTACTAATAAATCTCAAGGGACTTCTGTGAAGATAAATAACTCTGGGCATAATCTCTGTATCAGGAGTTCCAGGAAAAAAAAACCCTGACACTCCTAAACTCAGCCCACGAGCAGGCATTGTAGCTGCTGCCTGGCTGCCTTTAGATCACATCACAGAGGAAATCTTAACTTTATTTTCAATATCCAGGCATCAGAGGCAGCTTTGCAGTGAGCAGAGACTGGGGCCTGACACCAAAAGCTTGTGAAGCTCTGGGAACCTTGAGGTGTAGGGAGAGCAACAGCACAGGGTCTGTCTTCAGCCATCAGCACCAATATTTGGGAAGATGGGATAGCTTAGACACCCTGAAATCTTATTTAGAGGGAATAACGGTTTTTTCACTTTCCTGTTGGGCATTTTTTTCTCTTTTTTTTTTTTTCTTTTTTTTCTTTTCCCAGGATATACAGAAACAATTACATTCAGACTGCTAGTGGGAGAATTTAATTACTATTTCTTCCATTAACTAATAGTAAAATTATATCTGCTAAAGATAAACATATCTGAGGCATCTGCCCATCAATAAAACATGTCATTAAATTTCCATCTACTCTTTTTCCAGTGACATTATTTGCCTATTCATTGCTTCATTCAACAGTGTTAAAATAATTGGGCGACCTGGTGTTTGAAGTGAGAAAAAAAAAAAAATGACAGGCATGTGTGCTGGAAAACGTGATTTTGGTCCTCCTAGAGCAATTTATAATGTCAGCCTAAATTTACAGGATGGTATCAAATTGGAGACAGAGAAGAAGAAAGAAAAGAGCAAATTCTGGGGCTGGCATCACATAATTTGTCAGAAGTGCAGTTGTCAGTTTTCTGCCCTGGGAGCCCTCAGCCAAGCTACATTATGAGAGTTGGTTTCGAGTTCTTCCACTCCTTGCCTGAGGGGATTTGACTTCCCAGCTCCTTCTCTTCCCAAGGTGAATAAACAAATCAGGAAACTACATCTGTTCTGTGAAGGGGAAGCTTTTGCTCCTCGGGGCTCTTTTCCCCCACACAGAAACATTTAAACATTTCTCCCAGCAAATACTTGAGGCTCCAGGAGTGGTCATTTGCATTTGGAGAGTGACTGGGGTCTCACCTCAGCAATGAGTTGAGTGTTGTTAACCAAAGTGGTAAATCCTGGGAGCTGGGGTGGGAGCATTCCCACCTGGAATGCAAATGGCTCTGCACAGCATCCACCTGCCTGGCCACCTGTACCCGGCGCTCAGCACATCCTGCCTTTTCACACACTGAAATTCAAACCCATAACTTTTTCTTCCAGACAAGGGCTTTACTTCCCTCCCCTTCCCCACTCCTCATGTTTTTCAATTTTAGGCTCATGGAGCTGTGTAATCAGAAAGCCACAGTCGTTCTCAAACTGTGTAATATAGTTTAAAAATTAAAATTTGCCGTCGTTTCTGGGACTGTGATAAACAAGTCAAGATGTCACCAGCAGTTTTAAGTGAGATTGATACTACTCAGTGGTGTGAAGGAGTTTGCTTTGACACATTGAGAAATTACTCTTGCTCTTCCACTCGGAAGCCAGAACATGCACAGAGCGTACACAAACTGATTTTTGGAATTCATTATCCCCTCTCAGAGTCCAGTCGTCTCTTCTCCACAAAAATCTACGGAAGTGTGACTTAATCTTTAACTCACTGCAGTAATGCCTGTAATTTGAGTTATATGTCAAATATACAGATTAAAACACTGTGGGATGATATGGAATAACCTAAAAATTGTGGGGAAAAGGGAAAAAAAGAATGGGAGTAATCAAGTTAAAGCAGAAATTGGGGGAACACAGAGCCCAGTCAATAGCAAGGTTCAGTATAATCCCTTATGTGAGGGATTGGCAAGCAGACCTGCCTTAAATCAGTGTTCTCTGGGACTGTGTCCATCAAAGAATAGGAACGTGTTCCCAGTGCATTGACTCAGATGAAAAAATAAGGGTTTTTCAGATGATTCCATGAAAATACTTTATCTTTTGTGAAAATGGGTGAGTTGAAAGCATTGTTGCTGTGCATGGGTGATAGGATCCAAGCTGTGTGCAAGAAGAAAAAGAGAAAATAAAAATAGTTATGATGATACCTGAATGTTACAGGAATGCATGGCAGCATTTCCTTGGGTTTAGGCTTCTGGACTGGGCCTATCCAAACAAACAAACAAAAAACAAACCCCAAAACCAAAAACCAAAACAAAACCAACCAACCAAACAAAATTGCCTAGGGTTTTCTTTTTGTTTATTTGTTTGGTTTATGGTTTTTTTGTTTGTTTTTGTTTAATTCATTCTGTTTAGGTCTCTAAGCATTTCCATGTGTGAAGAAAAAAAAGATGTATATTTTAAAGAAACTCTGGAAAACTGCTCCATCTGTGGAAGAATGAACCATATTTAAAGCTCATGACCCACTCTCTGCAAATCAACAGTATTTCCTGACACTCAGCTGTTAAAAAAGGCTGCTGTGGTTGCACTGGCTGCTCTCTGAGTGGTTATTTTTGGGGGTGGGATATTCTGGTAGAACACATCCTATGAAATCAAACCTTTTGAGACTACATTTAGCATCTTTTTAAAATGCATTTTGTTTTTCTAGTCCTTCTTAAAATCCATAAATCCATAAACATGCTGTTTGGAAGATAAGGTATCTTGTCCATGGATGGATTATTGGAACAAACCATCCATCTTCTCAAAGGAAGTGTTGGCCACTGGAATTAAAAACAACGAGAAGTTAACATCTATCCAGATTGTCATTCTGAAGCACAGTGAGACTTTTCTGATTTTTCAGCTTGGTTTTCACACTCATGTGAGTGGGATTCCACAACAGCTGATGTCACATTCCCAGAGCAAGATCAAAAAGGGAGAAAATGTCTGTGTTTTAAAACAAAATAATAATTCATAATAGTTTAAGCCCCAAAAAACATCTCTTAGCCCCACTGTGCAGAAGGTCAAAATCTTCACTCATTAAAGACAAAATATGGTCTTTTAAACAAATGCCCTGTTTAATTACCAGCAGGCAATTCAGCACAATTAGTTGCTGTCTAAGATACTTTTTATTTTCTAATCGGCTTGCATATTTCATAGCCTCTTTCAAAGCCCTGCATCAGATGGAGGACCTGCTCCTTGTTTAATTGGCTTTTTCCCTCTCTTAATGATGTGCATCTCCTAGAATTCTAGCAGAGATGAGTCCCTCCGACAAATAAGAAAGAAAAGTTCACAATTCTGAAGCAGAGAACTGGTTGTCTTTTAGCAAATTGAACTTTTTTAATCCACTGAAAGAGAACGAAACAGAATTGCACAAAAGGTTTATGTACAGGTAACCTTTAGGTTTCCACAGGAAAGCCATGAGTACAGTTTTACATCCTCAGACTAATGGCACAAAGCAGCATCAGGAGGATGAAAAAGAATGGGAATAAGTTCTGTTCTGCAAAATGTTACATAAAATGAGTACAGTTACATTAAAACAAAACTGTTCAGACATCCTGAGGACCCGCATTTAAGGTACATGGGAACTAAAAATACTTCTGTGAGGCACAACTGTTCTGCTTTCTGCCATGAGCTGACACTTTTAATTTGGGTTAAAAAATAATCAGTGGATTACCCATAAATTTAAGTGGACACAGTTTGGGGCCCAGACTTCTGTTTTGTGGTAAACTTGAATGTTCTGTGTGCAAAAAAAACTTTGAAGTGAGCCCTAAAGGAAAAACTGGGAGTGCATCCTGCCCTTCGCATGGGATCTGGATGTTTTGATTTTTAACACATAGGAAACAAATAAACAGAAAACCCCAAATCAAATCTGATGTTGGTCACAATGGCTGTTATTAAAGGATAAAGCCCGGTGCTCTTCAAACTGTAATTTGTCTCTCTTGAACTTAATGGGGGAAAAAGAAAAAGCTTTAAATAGTGGTGTGGCTTTTAGTGACATGATGTGGGTTACAGTTCAGCTGAAGGAAAATGGGGATCAGGGAGGGTCCCTCTCTGAATGAAAAGGTTACTGGGTCCCACACACGTGTCGTGTAGGGGTTTCCAGAGGAGAACCAGATGAAAAGCAAAAAAGATGCCCTTACACAAACCCCATGAAGAATCAGTCTTTCTGCTCTTTGAAAACTCTCTATTTTGAACTTCACCAATATGTGCAGATTTCTTGATCTTGTCTGGAAACTGCAGCAAAGGCATCAATTGTTCCAGAGCAAAAACGACATTTTTGGGATATAAAATTCATGTTGTAGAAATGCAGAAATTTGAAACCTTGAAATTTACATCTCTTTAAAAGTACATTCATTACTTGTAATAATTTTTTTCTGCCAGTCCAGGATGGATTCTTTTTCCTTCTGATGCCAAAAGTGTCTAGAACTGAGAGGAGCCATTTGGAAAATGCCTCAGGTTTTCTAAGAATCATCCCAAATTCAGAAAGAACCCTGGCTATACATAAAGGGCCCAGGAAGCTCTTTCCAGTACACGGACTGTAAATAAAAGCAGGAATTGTTGGCTTGTGTCAGCACGAGTTGGAATCATCCCCCAACTGGAAGGAAAGTGGGTGAAACACAATTCTGGTTAGTGGGTGCATCTGCAGGCTTTGCTGCTGCCTTCAGCCGGGGAAGTGCTGCTCACATCGGGCTTTTTCCCCTAATGAAGGCACAGCTGAGCATTTAGGGATTGACAAAGAGTGTGATTAGGGATTCTAGACTTCCAAAATAGTTTATCTGTCTTCAAAAAGTGTTGTTAGTGACTGATTCTTGGTGAGAGCCGTGGTTGTCTTGTGCTGAGGGCGTTTCTGGTGGTAGAAGCACAGAAAAACTGGCAGTTTAATAAATCTTCATATTTTTCAGAATTTATGAGGTTCTTCATATGATGTTGGGGTCTGGTTGAGTGAGGCTGTAAAATCTGAAAACATGTAGTTCAGATAGAAATTAAGTGGTGTTTCTTTGGTTTTGGCTTGAGTTTTTTTTTGCCATTTCTTGTCTCATCCCTGGTAGTGGCGTTTGCCTCAAGGAGAGGTGGCCTCAGCTTAGCCATCCTGTGCTGATTTTGATTTTCAGCTGTGGAAATGGATGTTCTATCCTGAATTTCTGTCCAGGAGCTCCCCTCCCTGCATGGAAGGATTATAAATGGAGACAATAATCTGCTTGGACTAAGTGAAATGTGTCTGAGGCTTCCAAGGAGCTGACGATGCTGATGTTCAGCACTGTGAGCTGGGCTGGCAGGTAGCTTGGAAATGTTGATTATCGTGCTAAACATTGCATCTGGATGTTAAAAAGGATGTTTTTTGGGGGGGAAAAATGTGTGTGGGGAAAAATATAACACGGTAATTGATTTTGATTTTTTTTTTCTTTATACTCATTAGCCAACAAGTTGTGGAATTTTAATACAAACCAATCTAGATGGTTTTAAATTTTGTTGTGTACAGAAGGCTGGAATATTTGTAAATTAAAAAGCCAAAGGTGAATTTTTAAAAACAATTTTATATTAGCTTTTTAAATACCACAGACTCTGCCCATTTTAAATGTAAATACAGGTTTTGTTGTTTTCCAATGCTGATGTGTTTTAAGAAGAGAGTTGCAGGAACTTCCTCTAAATCCATGCTGTACATAGAGGTGTTTACTTTAGGAAAGGTCAGACAATATATTACAGAATTAGAGTTTAGGATTTGGAAAAATTAGAGTTACCCATTGTGATAAAAATTGTAAATAATCACCAGAAATTAGGAACAAAGAATACACAGTTAAAAAAAATATGAAGAGTGCCTACATTTGGATGAGAGATATTCTGTCTGATAATATATTGGGAACTCTTCTGTGCTCCTTGCAAATTGATGAAATTGGGAAATTGGGAAAACAGAGTGGTTAATCAAGCACCTCCTGGATGTGAAGGGGGTGAAGGTGGTGCTGAGATGAAGGAGAGCTGTGAATCCAGGCAGGAAAATGCCCAGGAAAGTTCCTGAAATCACAGAATTTTCTTTCTGGTGCATCCTTTCTCTCCCTGGGTGTTCTCCTCTTGTTTGTCTGGACAGGTTATTCAGTGGGCAGGAAATAACCTGGAGCTGATGGATGAGTAGGGCTGGTCAGGACCTTTGAGAGCACATCTAAGGTTGCCTGGAATAGCCAGGCCATTGTAAAGCAGCATGAAAATTGTTTTTACCTCAATCCGTATGTGCTTTTTAAAAAAAGAGTTGTGTGTCACCAGCTGCAGTGCAATTTACTTCCAGAATATCATGCAAAAACTTCTTTAGTGTCCTCAGAGAATCATCTAAATATGGATGTTTTCAAGGAGAAAAAGATGATCAATCCAAAACACTACAGGATGAAGCTTTTATAACTGTGAGGAAGATCGATTGGAATTCATAATATTAACTCACATTTCTTGTAAAAAACATTTTAAAAAATATATTTGTGATAAAAATTTTGGGCACTTGATCTTCTAAACTCAGGGATGTTCTGGAAAACATGGAGAGGCCTAATTGGTCTGTGTAAAATGGAGTCCTTGGCACATGAGGCAGTGGCCTCCTGTCCTGGCTGTGGCTTTCGCTGTAATTCCCTTATTTCCCTTCCTGTTCCCCTCTGTAGCTGCCTGCTCAAGGAGTGGATGTTTTCTGTGACAGGGAAATACCTGACTTGATAGAGGGGATGTGGTTGTGCAGTTTGAACTCCTGGGTGCTAAGGTAATAATGATTACCTTATAATAATTATGGCTGATCACTCCAGAGATAATTATCACTCACTTAAGTGTGTGCATGAGGGAAAACCTGTGGTTGTTCCATGGAGCCAGGATCAATGAGCCTGCAAGGTACCTTAGGATGGAATACAAACAACCTGGCGGTTCAGAACACCCCACAGGTCCTTCAGTGACAAAATACCAAGAGCAGGGAAAATGCTGCCTCCTGTGCCTCAGTGAAAAACAAAATCGTTCCTAAGATCTTTGGTTGATCTGCAAAATGAAAGAAAGTTCAAGGGGGAAAACATAGCACAGACTGCATAAAAAATTTAACAGTGCTCAGCACTTCAGTAAGAAGAACAAGTTAAGGAAGAGAATTTAAAAGAATGGTTTAAATGTTTTCTTTTTCTCCTTGCTTTAGCAGTTTGTGTAATAAGAATCAATGGCTATTTGCCTTTTAAGTCCCCGTAATCTCTTGGTGGAATGAAAATTTGAGAATATGTTTTCCTGGCACAGTCAAATGCTTTGTGGATTTATATTGATGAAGATCTGTAGCCTCTTTGCAGTGGTGATATGTGCTTTTAATCCATCCATCTTTCAGCTGTGACAAAAAGCAGCTGCTCTACTTTTAATCATAAAGTTAACTTCAAAAAGGAGATGTCAGTAAGTAAAAGAAAGTGATTTCCATCTTTTAATATCACTACAAACCCATTTTTTATTGATAGGTGCCAGAAAAGGTTGCAGTCATTCCTCATGGCTTTAAGGCAACGAGGACTTTCTGAGCACATTAAATCTGCACCAGTGGCTTCAAGAAGGTGGCAATTACCATGTGGCTTTTGTTCTTCACAGGAAATTATCAAGTCCATAAGTACAGATTTAGGTATTTTAATCATCGCCAGGAATACCTAAATCTATTAATCATTTTGTTGTTGTTTGACTAATGTTCTGTCGTTGGGCTTGATTTGCCAAAGCATTCATTTGTTGCTTGTTACTTTGTCACTGAGTTATAATTTCATTATTCTCCGACCTTCTTTGTCCTCTGCTCGTGCAGTTGCAGTGTAAGTGTGGTTGATGCCATTTGGACAGTATAAAAAACAATCCAAACTTTTGCTTTCCAGTGAAGCTCATGGAATATAAATCCCAGTTAGGTTCAGCTGATTTTCTGCTGTGGTTGCAGCCGTGACTGCTGGTAAAGGACCAAACACATGAGAAAATCCAGCCTGGAGGGTGCCTGGGTAGGCAAGGAGCATGGTGAGCTATCTCCTCCATTATAAATTCACCTAAACTGCTGTTGGGAGACTGCTGAAATTGTAGTCTGGATTGTTTTAAAACTGATAAGCCAGATTTGTTGTATATATGCATATTTTTATATTTCTGTTATTGCCTCAGAAGTTATTCACAGCAGAATGAATTGGCTTCTGTTTAACTGCAAAATATCTGCAACACCTTCCCTCTTCTAATTAGGTGCTACAGATTGAAAATTTAAGATTACTTTTATTTGAGAGCACTTCAAAACTAATATTTTAGAATAGTTACTCATAGGGTGAGGGAGAACTTTTTATGACTTAGTCCCCACTACATAGTAAAAAGCTGATGTAACATTTTGAAAACAGGAGTTTAATGCACTTCAAAGTGTTTGAATTCCAATATTTTGAGCAGTTCAGGTTACTCTGGTACATTGATATAATTTTCACCCACTATTCATATTTTACACTACTGTGAAATCAGACATACTGCAAATGCTGCTTCAGAGGTCTTCCACCTCAGCTGCAAATTAAATATCCTGAGCATTCATATATTATCATGTGAATCTAAACCCAGACCAAACCATTCAATCCTTCTACCACAACTAATATGACAGTAATGACAATTAATAAGGTAATTAAACTAATGCTTGTGCAATAAACTTCCCTTTGGGATACTGGGGCTGTGTAGTAAAAAAAAGAAAAAAGAAATATCAAAACCTTTCCCCTCTGAGGGAATTTGTATCATTTCTATTGGAATCCCAGGAGATGAGAGAGTCTGTCCTTCTCTGCCCTGATAGCCTCCGAGATAACCCTTTTTTATGATTACAGAACTCACCTGTTCACCAAGGTTACAGTGGTTTCAAGCAGTGGCTTCTCTTTGGTGTGTCCTGTAGTGCAGCAGGATAATAACCTGTTAATAAAGGGTTCTGTCCGATAGCTCTGCCTGGGCTTAAAGGCTTAAACAGAGCCTCCATCCCCAACAGGAGCAGAGAGTTTGTGCCTCTCTTACACTCTGTAAATGCCAGGGCATTGACTCCATGCCTTAAAACCTCACCTTAGGTTTGGATTCAGCTCTGGCCCGTCATGGAGGAGGATTATTATCCTTGTTAGTTAACTGCCTTCTCCATCTGTGCATCAACTGCAGGGAGATCCTCCCAAACAAAAACAAATCTGGCGGCTGCATGGGAATTTCAAGCAGCTGTGTCCTACATAGGTAGGGTTTTATGTGTGCTGCTGCTGAGTGCTCTGCAAAATTCACCACCACTGAGACCATCTCCTGGCCCGGGGGGATGGAATGGGGTCTGTTAAACAGAAAATTAACAGCACAATGAAAGAGGAGTGTTTGCTTTAATAGATCTTCTTTTATTGTCTTGCCAGGGCTTGTTTTTTGCTTTATTTCATTCATGTAGTGGCAGAAGTATGAATGTTGGTGTGCCGATGCAGATCCCAAAGTAAGTAGTCTAGGAACACTTCACTTTTTCATGCAGTGGCAGCTTGAGTTTGATTCAGTGTATTTTACGTAATTTATTTCTAAAAGCTGTGTACAAGGTGTTATATGCAGCCTGGAGGGCAGCTTGGTACCTCGAATGGCCTTGGTTGTGGAAAGGGCACCAAAATGTGCCTGTTCCTCAGTGGGCCGAAGGCAGAGATGCTAAAGATGCTGAATGTGAGGTGCCAGATGTGTGAGGGGAAATGGAGAGGCCATGCCAGAGGCCTTGGAGTGAGCAGGAGTGGGGCTGGCACTGCTGTGCTCCCTCTCAGCGACTCTGGGTGTGTCCCACACAGAACTGGAGCTCCGTGGCTCAGCCTGGGGAAGCACTTGGTTCCTGTGCTGTTTAACCCACAGTCCAGGTGTGCAGCTTTCATTATCTTCACTACAGAAGCCTCGTTCTGCGAGGCCTGAACTGTCATTAGCTGCTTTTTTTTACTTCACCCTGAGTTACCACTCTTAGCAGCACCAGGGCTGCTGTGACAAATTCCCTGCCTTCCATCCCAGTCATGGATGCATTTCAGTTTGAGGATGACTCTTGGGTAGCTCACAATTACTTTATGATCCTTTTGCATGGAAGATTATTCCTGTTCAGCTCTGACCTGAATATTTTGCTTGTGTGTTAATACAGCCCTTGGCACTTTGAAGCAAAATCGAGGAATAAAACAAGCATAACCTCCCACACCAAGGAGCTGTGGTATGAAGTGGTTTTAAGAAACAGTTGTGAAATCCTAATGTCCTGCTCATTACTTTTGATTTTTGGGAGGCTGACACATCGCTCCTGTGCCCAGCCATAGGATCTGTGTGCATGGGAGCTGCTGTTCTCCTCCTGGCTGCCCTGGCACACACAGGAGGGAGGAAGGCTCAGCACAGAGGACTCTCAGGTTGCTGGACCTTCCCTTCGATGGTTTCTGAGCAATCTCTTCAGTCCTCGTGCTTTTTCCCAAAACACATTTAAATCTTTCGCATGGAAATCAAATAGAAAATAAATTACTTTCATTATGTTGGTTTTATTTGTTTTCTGTCTTAGTCTAATGCTGAGGATTATTCTAGCCAAAATAAATTACACTTTAGAAGCAGTACAACAAAGGTATGTACAGTTTCAATGGAAAGAAGTTGATATCAGCAAAAGTGCATAAATGAGAGAAGCCCAACTGTGCATATTAAGAAGACAATAAATGAAAGTAGGCCATTTTTACACAGTTTTTAAACAAAATTCTTATTCATTACTGCACTGTCTGTGCTTTTGTCCCTTCTTCTGCATTCTCCACCTACTCCTTGTATTGATTTGGGGAAGAATAATAGTAATAATAAATAATAATGAGGGATTTATAGTTTGTGGTAACAATTCACATGCTTGCCTAAGGAAACTGTGCCCTTCTAGAGTCAACCTACCACAGCCTATAGGTGGAAAGAGACTTCTTGATCTCACACCCTGTTGAGCTGTGTAATAAATGTAGTAGAGAGCAGCCAAGCATCAAAAACAGCCACCATCCTCTCTGCTGTGAGATTTCCTGACTATTTTATTCTTTTTTTTAATGTAATGCTCACAAATTATCAAACGTATTGTTGTGAACATCCGCACATTATTGCCGTGGATGTGTTGTACTGAAAAATCTATATTTCATGGAGTCTAAATTGTGCTGAATATCCAAAGATACTCAGGAGCTACTTCAGCTCTTCCAGCTGGGCTTTTTATGTACTTCAGGGAAGTCACTTGGGATGCTGGAGTCACCAAAATTTGAGGTGACATGACAACCAGACATTTCAGTCTCCCAGACACTTATGCGCTATAAGAAAAGCAGTTAAACAACTGAGAATCGCCGTGTTGATTTTGTCAATCTTCCTCACTGTTTACTTCCATGAAAAGAGCTCCACAATTCCATATTTCCCACTCTTTGCCCCTGAATGACCAGCACAGTGGTGCTGTTGGCTGTGGAGCAGTGGAGCTGGCAGGGAGTCGCTGTCTGTCCTGAGCAGGAGGGGTGACCTTGGGGGTGACCCCTCCAGCACAAAGGGGAGAGCAAATGGAGCATTTGCTGCTCTGATATTCCACACTACACAAAATCAGAATCTTTTAATTGAGTTCCATTTTCCTTGTGTCCACCTCAATGCTTGCTCATCGTATCAGGTGTGCTTTCTTTAAGGCTGAGCTGCAGGGTGGTTTCTGCTACAAGTTCCGGTAGTTTTCACTACAAAGCTTCAGCTCTAGAAGGGAAATCAAACCTGCTTCAGTTTTCCTTCTATGTGGAAAAATTTGCAGTCTGCTACTCATGCTAAGGGAAGCTCCTGGGAGCAAGGGCACGGGATTGAAGTGCACTATCAAGAGCAGCCCTTGGAACATTCCCGTGTTCTTGAACAGAGAACTGCTCCGTTACCAGGGTGTCTGGGCTGGGTTGGTTTTGTAAAACGAGGAGGTTTTTCCAGTCCATGACCTCTAGCCTTGAGCTGGACACGATCCAGGTATTGCTTTCACACTTCCAGCAGTACCTACTGGGTGCCAACTGTCCAGTTATTCTGATATGGAGTTCCTTGGCTATACTGCAGTAACTTGGTGAACAATTTGTTTCCTCACAAGGAAAAATACCATGTAAAACATCATGGTTTATGTTTTCCAGTTGGTTGCAAAGCAGATTTGCCTGCTTAGATAACAAGCAGATGCCAGTCTGTCTCCTGACCATCCATTTGATCTGTTTCTTGTCCTGTTCGGAAGTGACTTTTAGCAGGAATTTGTGCACGTTCTGAAGTAAATCCTTTACACAGAGTTGGTTTTAAGAGGAGGTTTTAGGTTTTTTCCACAGCACTGCCCAGCACCACTTAGAGAACTATTCTGGCCATGATAATCAACCTCAGACAATGGAAGGTGGCAAGAGCCAGCAACAGCAGGAAATTAATGTAAGGGAGGCAGCAATCATGTATTTAACATAGATTTCATATTAAAAATCAGGCTGATGTACTTTGTTTGTGTACTTTTATGTACTTAATGGATCAAAGGCTGAGGCATCTACCATAATCTTCATTTAAATTCTGTCTTCATTCCTGTTGGTGTGTAATAAATAAATACTACAAAGGACAGTAAGCAAAAATAAATGTCCTACATAAAAATGTTCCGTTTTCACATCTTGGGATTTGGATTAGGGGATTTTTGTGTTTTGTTGTTGTTTTTTTTTTTCGTTTTGAATGTGTAGGGTTTTTGTGCATTTTTTTTTTTCCTTCATAAATGACATTTACAGGTATATAAACTAAATTTACTTCATTTCCCCTGCTTTAACAGATGTTACATTTTGCCAAGTATTCCCTGGTCAAACATTTGTGCATTTTAGTTATTTTAATGTCATTTAACTTATTAAGGATGCAAAGGAAAATAATAAAGACATCTCCTTTGAATTAATAGGTTAAAATATAATTTTGTTTTCTTTCCTTTCCTTAGGCTTTACAGTTTAGCCATGCATTGAATAAAAAAAAAAATGTGCACAGGAAGATTCAGTGGGACGAAAATGAAACCTGTAATAACCTCAATTATTCTTAAATTTTATCAGAATTTAAATGAACATTCTTGGAAATCACTGGATTTCAGTGAGATTATCATAGTTGGAGGTTTATTACATGGTCTATATTTATTACTGTAAAATTCAGTTGAAATATTTGCCACTTTTCTTAGATTCTTGACAGAATTCCAAATGTAGGTGGATTCATTGTTGAAGCAAATTTAAGTTTGCAAAGAAGGAAATACACTTTTTTTTTTTTTCCTAAACCATGTCTGCATTTTATATAAAAAGCTACAGCAGGTTCTTCCACAATGCAGAAGTCATTAAGATAATGCTATTTATTTACTAATTGGATGGTCTCGAGACATCCACAGTGCATAAGGTCATGGTAATTTTCTGAGGGTACTTTTGAAGTTTTCAAAAAAAAATTCTACTTTATGTTAGAATGGGTTTGAGACTCTCAGTTTTTCCTCTCAGCAGAAAATCAGAGTGCTTCCCTAAAATACCCAAATGCTAAATAGATCATTCTCACTGGTACCATCACCTGGTGGAATGAGGTGAAAGGCAGACCACAGTTCCAAGCCACAGCTGAAAGGGCATCAGACAATATTTTTATTGCAGTTTTACAGATCAAGAGGAAAACCAAAGTAATTTCAGTGATTTTTCATGGAGTCTGCTGCTTCACCAGGAAATAAACTGAAATTTCAAAGCACCTAAAGCATGTAGCTACAGGTCCTCTCTGTATGATTATGGCACTGCAAAAGTGGTGTATTTGCTGACTTTTTTTCATTTGGTGCCAATGAAATTAATCACTGGGTTAATTCTAACCCCCGTTTTGCTGACTCGTCCAAACTGTGCTGTCATATATTATTAAAGCAATTTATACAGCCTGACAGCTTTATACTCTTGAGGTCGAAATTTTAAGAATGCAGTATTATTTATATGAACGTGTTAAGTGACAAGAGAATTCACTAAATATAAAAGCATGGGCCAAAATTCCTCTGAGCTGTCCCAGCCTAAGTGACCAGTGAGGTTTTATGTGTCGTTTCAGCCAGTTAGACAACTTGTCTCCATAAGTCTCCTCAGCATGCAGCCAGGTGATAAAATTTGTGTCAGACACGACTGTGCTGTTTATCATTTCATGTGCAAGTTTGTACACATTGCCACTCCTCCCCACTGCTGTTAGATCTAAGCAGACAGGTATGATCGATGCATCCTGTGCAAGAGCGCTGATCAATAAATCTTCCCTTGCTGGAAAATAAAGATTTCAGGTTAACAAGTTGGTGGAATTCCACTGATCTTCATTGTTGGGTAGATTGTGAATTTCCCAGGAGGACAGAGTAACATTCAGAGATTATCAGTATGGTTTTCCCTGCTGGAGAAAGTATCAATTAATATGAAGCATTGCTAAGAAGTTCCTGTCAAAGTGTTTTCTTCTCTTTTTACAAAATAAAATCCATGGACACTCCAGAAAAATTACTTGGGCTTGTACATCTGAAGAAAAATAGAAAGAAATCTTTGTTAAGGAATAGAAGAACTCTCCCTATCTCCCCTTTCCATGGAGAACAGTCGCTTTCTCCTTCTTGATACGTGGTACTGAATATCAAAACTTTGTGGATTGTTTTCAAATGGGGGGAAAAAAACCTGGAAAAAAAAGCTCTGCAAATCCAGAGCTTTATGCTCTTCATGTATATTTTACAGTACATGCGTTGGTCTTGGAAGCAAAGAAACCAGGAGCACCCCACATGGGCAGTTACCTCTCACTGGAGAAGTTAAATCAGAGGTCTCAGGAGATCACTCCTTCTTATTGATTTTAAATTGACAAATCAAGATAAACAGAAAACTTCTTAATTAATTGTCAGAGATCTACCTCGGGTATCCCAAAAGCGACACAATAGCATTTTCTTTAAGACTAAAACATTGCTCATCTGAAAAGGAAAAAAAAAATGAAATCAATCTTTATCAGCGGAATCTTGGAATGTTTAACAGTGCCATCTGGTGACCTCTGCCATAACGGCAGCGCTGGAGCTTGGAGCTTCCTGCCGAGAGGGTCTGCACAAACACCCGTGGGCTCCCCAGCTCTGCTGAGGGACATCTGGCACTTCTCTTGGTCTCCTTCACTCTGCAGCTTCCAAAACTGAGATAAACTCATTCATACAGTCTTATTTTTTGTCTGGAATAACACTCATTTGATATCTTATGGTTATGCATCTACCTGTAGGAAGACAGGAGTGGTTATTGCTGAGGAACCAGACTTTGGCACAATTAATAGTTCCTTTCTGAAAGATTCCTATGACCTTGCATCATCTAAAGGCAAATCCCTTAAATCACTGGTGAGGTCACCACTTACAGGACCTTAACCGTGGCAGCTTCCCTTCTTTTCTTACCCAAATAGATTTTTAATAATATTGTTTATAGTGAAACTCTTACACTTATTTATAGTAAAGACCTTAACCTACCCCCAGTGACAATATAGATAAAATTGATATTCTTAATCCTTCCATGTTTTGTGCATTGATGTTTGAAATGTTGTCAGACAGGGATTCTCTTAGAATGAGGAGTGGGGATCTCACTATTAATCTCCGGAGACTACTTGCAGTAAAATGAGCTGTTAGATTTTTTTTATTTTATTTTATTTAAAAACAAATTTTAATTCAAATTTAAATTTTGAAAAAGTTTTTGGAAGAGCGGTAATTTAAAATGTTATTGAATGCAGGTTTTTCTTCACGGCTACAAAATTAGTGCAATACTCTTCCCTGAAGAACAGGGAGGAAGAAAATGAAAATTAGATGTTTGTCCTAAAGCATCTTCCAAGCACGACACAAGGAAGCACTTCCTGACTACAGGGAATGTGGGAATACCTTTGCCAGACAAATATAGAACACCTGCTGAGCTCTGGGACTCCCAGCACTTGCACCCACATGGAATAGACACAGGGAAATGAGAAACAGAAAACCCACAAACAGCTTAAAACTGCTGCACGAGTTTTCTGCCCCATAAAGGTGCACTTGTCACGTGCTGTTGACCTCATTAGGGGAGAAGGGAAAAATGGAAAACCAGACCCAAGCAGTGGGAGGTGTTTGTGTCCACACAAACCCATTTTATCACACCTCTTCTGGTGATATTTCTTCGTTTTCTTGTGTCACTTGACTCATCCCTAAGTAATGATGGCAAATCCTGATCACTTCCTTGTTTTGTCACACGATTTTCCAAACTCAGCTTTGGCAAGCCATTCCTTTCCTGAGCACCAGCTGAGATGTGTTGTTCAGAGATTGTGGCAGTGTTTGTTTGCATCTGCACTTGGCTGCTGCCCTGCAAAGAGCTTTGTGTGAAAACATCGTATGCCTGAGGTTTGTGAAGCTCTAAACCATTGTAGGGAGGCATCTGCTCTCTTGATCTGAATTTAAAAATAAAAAAAATAGTACTTTTTTTTTTTTCCTGGGAAACAGAGGTTGGTAACAGACTCAATGAATGGTTTTGCCAATTTTTAATTAAAAATTCAGGTTTTACTGGGCAATATGAAAGTGGTGGTGAATTTTAATCACATTTTCAGAATACTTTATCCTGAGATGCACAGAATTTTGGGAGAAGACCCCCTTCTTTAGCTTAAGTGTTCGAATCATATCATCAGGAAGCATGAGACACTATTTCAAACTCTGTCTGCTTGGGTCAGCGTGAGCTTTCCCCTGAATTTCTTCACAAAGTGTACAAGATCATCGTTTGAGGGGATATTTTGAGTAGGCAGCTCTCAACCTCCCTGGCACTGATTTATCCCTAAAGTACTTTAATATGAGATATCCTTTAGTGACAAACTGGAGCTGAGTTCGTGCTTCTGGAGCACTGAGTTCTAGAGAAATTAACTTTTTTCTTTTGGGTAAGACACATATTTGACTTGTAAAGTAGAAAATCCTGGCCAAGACTTGTCCTGGTGAGATGTAATTCCAAGTCATTTCGTTTTCATCTCCCACAAAGTGGATATGAATCAGAGTAGTTGAGGACTGAAAGATTGCTTCTCCCTGTCTGTTTTGAGAATAAATGTCTAAATTTGTCCTGAAGTGGTATTGACTAACTTTATTTTAAAAATAGAATGCAAATCAAATACTTTGCAAAACTAGGGAGAAATTAGTGTAAGGCAGCAAGTTTTTTTGAACAAGGATGATGGAGTTACTAGGAGCAGTGGAGCAAGCTAAGAGTCCTCATCCTCACAGATGATTGTCCATGTTGGAATATTTTAGGGCTCTATAAAAGCATGAGTGAGAGGGATCAGGATTGTTGCTCTGTGTCTTTTCCACGACAGAATTTACAGGGCATCAGTCAGAGCTGGTGGGTCACAGGTTTCAGACCAGTCACTACAAGAATTTCTTCAACACATTGGGTAGGGAGCCTTTAAATCCCTCTCTGAAGAATGTTATATATGTGGGGCTTTCAATGGGCCAGGATGAACTGGGAATGAAGAATGGGAGAAGAATTCTCTGAGTTATGGGATATACAACAAATATAGAAAAATCACTGACATAAATATATTTAGAGTGTTTTAGGCTCTGAGGGGAAGTGTCACTCAACACCCTGTTCTTGGGCTTCCCTGGGCATCAGGCAGGGTCACTGTCAGTACCTGAGCCAGATCCACCATTGGCCAAATGCCTTATTAATTCTGAACTAGAAAATAGCTGGAGAAAAGGTGGTTCTGCCAAAAATAAATAAATCAATACCTCAGAATACACATTTTTGGCTGACCTAAACATTTTTATAATTCCTTTGTTTTAGGTTTGCTTAGGAGATTTTGGAAGAAAATAAAATTAATGTTATATTGTCACAATTACTTCATTTAAATGTATAGACAGGCTTATGTATGCTGATGTGTATACATGAATAAATAAGGCACATTGTTCAGAAGAAAGATACATCATTTGAGATGTGTTTTCTTTTAAGAGCAGTCGGATCTAGACCTTATCTGAACTGCTGTAATTCTTCTTTGTTTTTTGGGGGGTTTTTGTGTTTGTTGGGGTTTTTCTGGGGGGGGGGGAGGGTGGGTTTTTTGTGTGTTGTTTGTTTGTTTTTTTGTTTTTTAATGTTTTTGGTGGGGGGTTTTTGTGTTGGGGTTTTTTTATTTTTTTTTCTTATGGTTTTTGCTTGTTTGTTTGTTTGTTTCATTTGTTGTTGCCATGCCTATTTTATTCTTAGATTAGCAATGAATTACATCTCTAGAAAGAAAACAGACTCTACCATATATCAATCAGAGTGAAGGGATCCCTCAACTCTGAAACTCCCAAGGCTCTGCAGCAGGGGCAGAGTTTGATCCAAAGCAGGAGGAGGAATTCTCCAGTCCTGGAGGATCCTTCAGCCTGTGCTACCACTGACGCCTTGTTTGTACCCAGGTCATGAATGCTCTAATGACCGCAATTCATGTTGCCATTTACAGACCAGGAGAGCCTGCTGTGCTCCCCCTTGCTCTTACAAGGCTCACTGACACAAACAATCAGCTCAGAATCACAGGATGTATGAAGTTGCTGTTATCATATCAGCTCGGCTAACAGGGCAACAATTAAATGTGTGTGAGCATTTCCATTGTACACACAAGCTTGGCATTTTAAATCTGAGCTGCTAAAACATTCCAGTAGATGAAACACAGTATTTGCATGCTGATTAAACCCCACAAAAATAGTAATAAAAATATTTTAATAAAGTGCTTTGCGATGGTCAAGCTGTCTTTTAAATGAGATAATAGCAAATTTTAAATGTGCTAGGCTGCCTGATCAGTGATTTTAAATGCTGACACACTGCTTTGTGTTGTGCAGCAAGTTGCATTCAAACCCCAAAGCAAGCCTGGGGAATCAGGCCAGGGAGGAGAGGCAATGTCCTGTACACAGAGTTCTCTGCAAGGGTGTGAAGGGCAGGGGATTCCCTGTGTGCCTTCCAAGGATGGAGGTGTTTGCGCACAGAATAATCCCAGACATTTAAAACACTGAGACAGAGAGGCCAAAACTTGAGGCCTTGACTTTGCATCTGCAGGTCTGAGAGCTTTTCTCTAAATGTGTTCCCTTGAACCAAGAGTTTTGGCTTTTTGTGCTTCTAAGCTGCTGCTGAAGATTTCAGCTTCATTCTGAGAATCAACCCAGGCTGGGGATCAACCCCAGCTTGGATATGGACTGGAAATGGTGGTGCAGGACCTGAATCATCAGTGCTAAAGAAACTGAATAAAAATTAAAACTCTGTCAAAACTACTGAGGGCAAACAAAATGAAAATGAAATATACTGTATTCTAGAGAGCTTTGCATGATGAAGCTGAAG
Source organism: Petroica traversi (assembly GCA_025920805.1). NCBI lineage: Eukaryota > Metazoa > Chordata > Aves > Passeriformes > Petroicidae > Petroica > Petroica traversi. The sequence continues at coordinate 3,618,075 of JAHLSL010000051.1, forward strand.
AGAACGTTGCCAGCTGAAGATTTCTGGGTTATCCCATGAAATGCTCAGCCAGGCCTTTGAGCAGGCAATCAGAAAGCCTCACACAGCTCTGCTCTCCACCTCTGAATGCAGAAATTTTCCTGGCTAATGACTTGACCTTTCTGTTGTGCAAGAGAAGCCCATAATTTTTCAGAAGTGCACAATATAAATGAAATGTGATCTTCTTTACAAAGTAGTATTTAACCACAAGAACTCCCTTGAGAGCTTTGCTGTATTAAAAACATATTATAGGGCAAATACAGTTAAACTCTGCGAGCGGATGTGTACGAGGTTAAGAATTTTGTTTCCTTTATTCCAGTGGATCACACGCATTGGATTTGAATGCTTTCAACAGTTAGCACTTTACCTGCTGAATTACACATGCATTGCAAGTGCTCACTGGCTTCCAGTCCTTGCAGGGTCCACTGTGTCCTCCAAGAGAAAAAAAAAAACAAAACTGTGTTTTCCAGTGAGAAATTTTCATCTGCTTTATTTTTTATTATTTTTTCCTTTTATTTACATTTTAAATACTCAACACATTTCCCTGTTTTATGTTAAGATTCCAGCCTTTCGTAATTGACCTTTTTGCAAAGTTTGGATTTGGCATGTTTTTGCTGCTCACACTTCTAACAGTGCTGGGAATTTCAGTGCATTCAGCTGCAGATTTCTTAGATGGCCCTTTTGGAAGAAAAGGGTAGGAATTCATCACCTTGCTGTACAACTCATGAAAATAGTTAAAATTACTAATTTACTCGTGCCATCAAACAGGTGACACAGCAGCATTGCTTCCCAATGAAATTTTACAACAGCTCTTCAGGTTTGATGAGTTTTAGAAGACAATCAGATCTCAGTTAAATTCAGTTGACTTCATCTTTCACTTGAAAGCATCTAGAGACTCTGTCTTAACTGTGGAGTTTCAAAATTTTGCACTGCTGCTATGCACTACTCTGCTGGGAGTTCTGATTTTATAAATAGCTTTATATATTTTCACAGCAGATTTTGTCATAATGCCAAAACTTTGCAAACTTTAAAGCACGGTTATTCTCAGTGTGTATAGTAAATATTTTATCCGAACCAAGAGAGCAATAAATTAGCAACTTTTTGTTGTTTTTAAGAGCAGAGTCACCCCAGTGCAGCTGGTGTCTGGCCACAGGCAGTCCTGCAGCATCTGTGTGATCATTTATTGAGAGGGAACTCACTCCCAGCTTCAGCTCACAGCCTAGCTTAGAGTTTTGCCAAATCATTCGCTCTTCTTTCAGACATGGCAAAGCTTTTAGCATTTTAGGGTAATCTGCAGGCTAATAGAACAAACAGAGTGATGGGGCAGGTCATGCACTGTCACACCATTAGCCTGCTGAGTGTGGCCAGGTTCAAAAGCCACGACTTTAAATTACAAAGCTTTGGCTTTGCCCTGCAATCGCTCCCTCTCCTTCCCATCCACTTCCAGTTGCCAATACTGTCCTTTAAAGGGGGGAGGAATTAACGATTGAACTTGCTGTTGTATCCAGGGTGTTCGTGACTTAAGGATCCTTTAAAAGGCTCTTGACCCTGTTGAGGTTTTTAACTTTGCTGAAATTCAAGCGGAGCAATTTAGATGCTCCAAGAACGCAGTTAATTAGAAGTTTTTCCTGCCTGACCTAAGTGGATCAAACTGTGGGATTGCTGATATAAACAAGTTACTGGGTAACCCACAAAGGTTATTTGTATTGTTGAGCAGGGAATAAAACAAGTGTAATAAATTACACAAGTTAGAAATACAGGCAGCATTGATACTGAGTGGCATAAACAGAAATTAATCAACTGGGTACCAGATAAAAATTAGACACCTTTGTACATCAGTAATTACAGGTCAGAAGTATCAGATACATAGAATTACTAAGATCAACATGCAATGCCTGCTCTCTTTGAGTGTATATTTGTTGAAGTTTGGGGGGTTTTGGTTTGGTTTTTTTGTTTGTTTGTTTGGTTTGGTTTTTTTGTTTTTTTTTTTAACCTCACTGAAAACTCTTAAAGCCCAAGGCTCACGTGCACCTCTGTTAAGTAAACACACAGCCTGGAAAATTTCATCCGTCTTTACTAGACCCTCAAGTAGAGTCTCACAGAAATATTTTTAAATTTTTTTCCAATATAAGTTTTTGACTGGACCAGTTAAGTTTTGTTTTTTGTAGATTACAAAGGCTATCCCAGACTGGAAAGGTAGAATTGCTCATTTGTAGAGAAATGCCACCTTCTTGCGGTCTCTTCTATCTCAAAGGCTTCTACTTCGTGTTTACTCCAGCATTTCCTTCTGTGCCATTTCCTGCCAGTTAAAGCATGCAGCAGGCAGTGATAGGCAGGTACAACATTTCTCCTCCAGATCCGCAGGAACTCTAGCAGCTAATACTCCCCTGGGCTGTCTCAGCGTGTGGGATCTGATAACAATCATGTTTCAGCAAATATCTACCATTCCCGTACGTAATTGCATTACTGACATTATTATTACTTTGCAGTAAGCAAAGAAAACAGAGGTGCAGAGGTAAACAGCACTTACAGCCTGGTGCCGGCCTCCAGTTTGTGCTGCCTCTTGTTCTCACGTCAGGAAAGTGACTTTCAGCTCATGTTTGCTTTATTTTTGCTGCTGGATCTGCAGAGTAACTTGACTTGTTAATAGTTATGGTGCATTGGGTTTTGTGACTATTCCCTTAACTTTTTTTTTTTTTTAACTCGAGACATAGCTAAATTATCCCTACAATAGAAAAAAAAAAAGAAAAAAAAAAGAATAATAATAGTAATGATGAAAGGATTAGTCCCATTCCTGGTAGTACCATTGATCACTAGCTAGAGCACCTGGCACAGCCATCAGTTGAAGACATTCCCTGGCCTCTGGCAGTCAGTTCCAGGGAAGATAAACCAGAGGAAAGATGACTCTGCACATGCCTTGCTGGTTGTATATTTTCCTAAGCCTTTGCTCCTGGCAATTTTCAGGAAGAGGACACAGCCCTGATAGATTTTGTGACTGTGCCAATATGGGGTACATACATCTCCCCCAGCTGCTTTCCTCTGCTTTTTCACTACTTTTTGTTTTTCTTATTTGACAAACTGATGATATTTGTTCACAAGTGTCATGGAGCAGATGAGAACCCTCTGTCCCATGGACATCTTGGACACCAGGATGTATTTGGAACAGTTGAGAACAGCTTTCTTTCCCTGCCCCAGTATCCTGGTTATCACTGCAAGTGACAAATCTCACAGGGGCTGTAAGCCAGGTCATTTCTGGTTTATGCCAGAAGTAATTCATTGGTCATGCCAAGGAAGCAGCTTTCCCAAGGTCCTCTATCAGCCTGGAGAGAGTTTCTTTATATCTCTCTTTTGCTTTCAACTGTGCCTTCCTCGTCCCTGGTAAATGAAACCTTGTAAAAAGACCAGGCTCTAAACTGGGATCAATGATGACATTACTGACAGAAGTTATAAGTTCTTGGCACTTTGGGTTGGCTGCTGTAACTAGAGTTGGGCTGTATTTTTTTCTGCCAATATTCCGAGTATTACCAAATAGTCGCTCTGCGGTGTTTTCTGCCCTCTCCCAGGTGCTGAAGTCCTTGCTGCAGTTCTTTCCCATTAAGAGTATCCTTTAACTTCTCTACCTTTTTACAATGAAAAATATTTTTGTCAGTAGTAATTGCATTACTAGTCACTTTGTCCTGATTTGTCTTACCATTGCGAGACAAATGGACTTCATAATCTGTCTAGACAGTCTGGTTGTTACTTTAACAGATGTTTGATCTCCAAAAGCAAGACATCCCTCTGCTGTTTTCTAGAAACCTTTCAGACACAGCTTTAATTCATTTTTATGTGTCCAGCCTTTGTTTTAAATTGTATTTTTCATTTTTCCTGAGACATCTGTGAGCTATGAAAGTACCTGCCCTGTTTGTTCCATCATGGATCATCAGAGGACCAGTTCCTAGCAACTTCCCTGGGAAACTGAATTCCATTGCAGCATTGACATTGCACCTTTTCTCTGAATCTGTTAACTGGATTCAGGATCTTTGAGGTTGGTTTCTTGGCGGCTTTTTTTGTGGGTTTTTTTGTTGGTTTTTTTTTCCCAGTAGGAATTTAAAAAAAAATTAAAAAGCTTTTTTTTTTGTGTGTGTGTGTGTGTGTGTGTGTGTGTGTGTGTGTGTGTGTGTATTTTGGGCTTATTGGCGGGGTTTTTGGTTAGTTTGAATTTTGTTTTCACACAATCCTATTTAGTCACAGAGACCATCCAAAGCTCTTCTCCCTCAGCCAGGAATTTCAACACAGATGATGTTCCCGGCATTCAGCCCAGCAGCTTTCCTGCTTAGCTTTGTTTTGTTTTGGGTTTTTTGTTTTTGTTTTTAAGGGCAGAGCTTCCAGAACCTCCTTGGCTTTGCCCCAGGCTTATTTGCAGATTTTTTTTTTTTTTTTGTCTCTGCTTCACCAGTCAATACTTCTTTCTCAATAATAGACAAACAGTCCCAAAATAATGCTCAGTGAAGTTCCTGTTCCCAAATGTCCTGTCCATGCCCTGTCAGGCTGAATAGTGGCAGCCACCAGAATTTTAAGGGATTCTCAATTTTATCTCAGCTACCTGGTTTAACAAAGGAGCTTTCCAGCATTTTTAATGAATTCACAGCTAATTCTAAGACCTATCGTGCACTCAAGGACCAGAGCACAGAAATCTTATAACCAAAGCAGTTCACTTTTGGATTATTGGGCATTTAACTTCACTATAAATAGGCTGCAGACAAGGAATTCTTCAAAGAAACTCGAAAAAAAGATTCAAAAGAAGAGATGGTTATTTTGGAGTGTTGGAATGAGTTTCATTCTTGATGTATTTTTACAACAGATTTTTTTTTCCCTTCTAATTTTAGCCATAGGGGGAAAACATAAATCTTGTCTTAAAAACAACAAACAACCATTTTGCTGAGGTTTCCTTTCTTAACACTGTTCATTCTCCAGAAGGGTTTCACTGTTTTTTTCTTTGATGTGTTAGAGCATCTTTTTATTTCTTGGTATTTTTTTTCTATGAAAAAGTACGCTTAAGCACATTTCTTTAGCAGGAGCTGTGTACATGTATATCTTCCTAATTCTTTTGTTAAATAAATAGTTTTGCACAATTTCAGTTATCTAGAAATATTCATACCATGTTCTAGTAGGAGATAAATATATTTTTTAGTAGAATTAGGATGAGTTCAATATTGAGGAATTCGTAATTACACAGTTTGGAAAGAAGGATCGTCTCCAGACAGCTATTTTTTCATACTGCTGTAGTTGTGGTGATTTAATAATTAACAAAAGAGTTAATTAAGTATGGATTAAATCCATTCATTGATAGTTCATGCTTTACAAGTTGAGAGCTCTCCAAATTTCTATATATGCATTTTTTTCTAACTTATATACGCCTGAATACCCATTTCTTTATTTCCCTCCTGTTTTTTGTGGTTTCTGGAAAGACTAAAGACTTGTGAAAAATATGAAAACCAGGCAGAATAATGTCTGCAACAGAGAGGGCCATGTTTTATTCATAGGGAGATCTGTTTAGGCCCTGGAACTAGCCCATTAAATATTCCATACATTGCCATCAGAGGATGCTGCCTTTCATCCCTTGTCAGTTCCAAATCTTTTTTCTGTTCTTAACACAGCTCCCTGTTCCTCCCTACCCATCCCAGCTCTGGTTTCTTGCCTATTGAGATTTGCCCCTTTTTCCTTTGGTTCAGACTCCAGGTCTGAGCCTGGTGTTTGACTCTCCTGCCCCTGAGGCTGGGAGAGAACAGGAACAGAGGGAACCCTCAGTGCATGCAATGATGGATCTGTTTCATACCTCGCTCTCCAATGACATTGCAGGAACATTGCAAACCACTCTGACACTCGTAATTTCAGTGATTCAGATGAGCATGGGTGAGTTCACCAGGCCAGTTTGAGTTTTGAGTGACAGGAATGCCAATAGAAGCTCAGTTCTTAAAATAATAATGACGAATTGCTTCAAATGCGCCAATTTAATATTCTCGTCAGGCAGTAATTATAGTTACTGCAGCCATCCAAAAACATGACAGAAACATAATATGGGATCTATGGTTTCAGACAATTATCTCAGCCTGTAAGTGCTGAGTAACGAATCTCCCCAGAGAAACTCGAACACAACCAGAAACTACACACCAAGAATTATTTATAGAAATTGTTCAGAGGGTGTTTCCAAAGGCAATAATAAAAATATTTGAATAAAACCTCGGCAATCTTGTTATGAGTAAAAATTAGATCTTAAATCATCTAGTAAATTGTTAATTATTTATCTGTCTCTGCTTGGGAGTTCAAGTGAGTGTAATTTGTTGGTCCCTAATGAGATTTGGTGAGGTTTCACATTTTTCCTGTTGAGCTGATAAAAATCAAATTAGGAGAGCCTCTGAGTTTGTCTGTCAAAGGTGTGCATGCAGATGGGCCAATTCCAGTGATGCTGGGAAAGGTCTGGAAGGGCAGCAGGAGAGGAAAAGAAGGTTGGAGCAGAAGGAGGCACTAAATTGGTGAAGGTTTTCTTCTCTTTTCCTTTTTTGATAGAAATGCAAATTAGACACTCACTGTCTGAATTACTGTCTGCTTCCTAAATAGACAAAGTGCCACTGATGTGAGGCTTTCCAGTTTTCCAAAGCAAAAAGAAAACTCGAACAAAAGTGTATTAAATATTCTGTGGAACAGGGAATGTAAAAGTGCACTTCTACAGAAAAATCACGTGGCATGAGATGGAAGCTCAAGTCCAAAGCCATGCATAAGAATTCAGTTTATTTTGGAGCATCCTTCTCCTTAGGTCCTGTGCTTTGAGCCAGTACCAGATCTCTGTGTGCTGTGCTATGGGAAAAACACCCAACCCAACCAACAACTGGGGTTTGATGTGCATCAGATTAATTTGCTTTTCTATTGCATTAGTAGGATTTTCATTGTAGCAAAACAGTGCTGCTCTAATGAATTTTAGGAACCTAAACCTTAGGACTCTCACATTTTTCATATTTTGAACTATGTGCCTGACAAATGTGTCTGTAGGGGAATGTTATCTGTGTGTTTCCTTTTCCATTGCTTTCCTTGTCTTCAACTTTTACATCTTGAGATTGAATGCTCATTGCAGCCACAGTGATTCAGAAGCCTTAAGCAATGCTTTTCAATTTCAAGTTAGTACAATAACCACACCTTCATTTCAAACAGGGATTAAGATAAATCCTGTATTTCTAATCAGGCACTGCTGGCACGTGCAGTGTTTGGGTTGGGCTGTGCCAGTTTAATCCCACTGACTGAAGAGAGGAGGAAGGGCTGGCCATGCCCTCAGAATATCTTAGAAAAGAGACATTCACCAAAGCCAGGAGGGGATAGCTGGCTCTTGGTGAGCAGAGACACAAAGCCTTTCTGCTGCCTGGTCTTTTGCTGATCACACAGCGCTGCTCTCCATGTCCTGGCTGTCTGCTGGTCCCTGGTTGTCACCGGGGTGACCTCCCCAGTGAGCTGCCCATCTGCTGCCTGGTGGCTGCTGCCTGCCTGCCATCAGCTGTCCCTGACTGCTGGGGAGCTCCTCAGAGCTGGAGCCACCTCTGAAAAAGTTCTTATTTTGGAACAGGGAGTTGTGGCCCCTGCCCTTTGAGCTGCATCAAAAGTAGACCCAAGAGGAGCAGCAGATCTCCTTTACCCCACTATAGCTGTCCTTAGCAAGCTTTGAAAATGCTGATAGCAATAGTGAAAAAATCTCTGTGTTTGTAACGTGATTATTTAGATTTTTGAGCCAACAGCACGTGCTGGCTCAAATTCTCTATTCTAAACACCTGGGAATAGCATTTCAAGGGTGCTTTTGAGCATCACTTCAGAGGTTTCGATGTCGTTCGCATTGGGAGCTGCCAGTTGTAAGAAATTAAAAGAATTCTTGTGCCACTGTCAAGAACCAGATTCTTCACTCGGGAAGGCATCTGCCCCAAGTGCTGGATCTCAGCACACCTGGTGAACACCTGACAAGGAGAGCTCTGGCAGGGGTTGAGCCACACCAGATTGTTGTGAGCACACTCAGCTAAAAACCCGAGTGCTGCCTACAATTGCAGAAGCTATTTCTGTCACACATCCTAAAGCTGTGCTTCAAAATTCCATTCTCTAAAGACATTTTGAAGCATTGACAGCAAACAATGAGGACTTTGATTTCCTTATTGTTTCATGGAAATTGTTTCGGTCAGGTTTTTTGGGGTTTTTTTTGTTTGTTTGTTTGTTTTGTTTTGTTTTTCTTTGTTTTTTTGAGGTGGGAATGGTTTGTATTGTATTAAAAAATGTAACTGGCACTTAAAATACTTTGACATGTACAGCTTCTTTCAGGAAGAACAACATCAAAATATAAAGCAGAAAAACTATTTTTTTTAATTACTATGTTAGAAATGCAAATAATTAGTCTTGATTTATTTCAATGTAAATTAATACAGTTTGATCCAAAGTCAGTCTCATTGCAGTGTTTTTATTTTGTCCTTGATAAATGTATCAGAAGGCATTTCTTACTGTGAAAGTCCTATTATAATTAGTGTCGAGTCCAAGTAAATAAAATATTGTAGTTGACTGACAATAATAAGATTTATTTAGTTTGCTGTGGCCTTAAATTAAAGCTGTACTGTCTACACCTTGTAGAAACACAGCAATCAGACCTGCTGCATCTGACAAAGATCGCAGTTCAGCTCACACATTTCTTCTAAGAAATACATAAAAAACTGTCATCAGAGAGTGAAATAATTGGATATGGATGTGTGGAGCACTTGTCATTAAGCTTTATTCTTTAATACAAATTGTTTTCTACTGAAGGTGAGAATAGAGAGCAAATGGTGATGTTCCCTTCTGTAGCTGCTCCTAGAACAGTCTTTTTCTTACATGTTTGATGAACATAAAAATGACAACAATTCCTTCTATTTTGTGTAATTTGGCTGACAATGCCCTTGGCTGGGAAAATAACTCAGATCTGGGAGTTTGTTAAAATGTTCGAATTAAATCTGGATACTTACGGTTCAAAATTCCAATGCAACTTCCTGTTTCATAGCATCTTTTCCTAATGTTTTCTGGTATTGCATTATTTATATCATTATTAGCATCAGAAGGGGTGGAAAATGAGGCTCCAGATGCTCTTAGGGAGGAATGTGTGGTAACTTCTCCCAAGTATTTGATGTCAGAATGGTCAAATCCTGCACAACAGGAGCCAAAACTTCCACTGAAAGCTCCTGGAAGGGCAAAGGGGACTGTGGTGAATTTTGTGGGTGTGCTGCCACAGCCTTTCAAAGGAGCTCTGATAGACTGAAGCTGCCTGGATGAGGTGATCTTCAACAAGAAAGGGAAATGGTACCACGTAGCTCTTTCTCATCTGGTAAAGTCAGTGAGATGTCCACTTTTCCCCTCTGTGTTCAAGAGAAATCCCTTCATTCTGCCAACCAGTGCAAAAAAATATCACTCCATCCTGTTCCATTCTTAACAACCTAGTAAAAATCCAATGGAAGATCCCTCATACTCAGAATTTCTTTTTATTTCTGTAAAACTTTACCTTACTCTTTTTTTGTATCTTTGTTTTTGGGTTTTTTTTTCATGTTTTGTTTTGGTTTTGTTTTGTTTTGTTTTGTTTTGTTTTGTTGTTTTGGTTTGGTTTTGGTTGGCTTTTTTTTTTATTTGCTTTGGTTTGGTTTGGTTTTTTTTTATTACTGAACAGTTTTAATAGTCAGTATGTAAGATACTGGTTTTTTAAAGGAGTAGTAGAAATATTCAGCTAGGAATTATTTTACCCTGTGACTGCAAGATCCACTGCCTGGAACCTCTTTCTTCCATCCAATCCCATTTTGATATCTTTATTCCCTCCTTTACTTTGGCACTAAGGCATTTTCATCAGCTACTTTAATAGCAGAGTCAGACTAATTTTCATCAAATTATGGGATTTTTTGGAAATATTACTCAATAGTTCATCCAATAATAGTTCATCCATATAAAAAAAATGTTCTTGACCCTGCTCTGTATCAGATCCTGGATGTTTAATGCTGCAGATGGGAACATTATTTCCTCACTCCTATAACCCCCATTAGGAGTTCAACCCTTTGAGCTTCCAGAGACACCAGGCTACTGTCCATCTGTCAAGGCAGGAATTTATTTAACTGAAAATGTGTAAGATCTGAGCAACCCAATCATAATTAGCCAAGCGTTTTCCCCATTAATTAGCCATTCCTTTGATCAGCTGGCACTGCAGGCACGGGTGATCGTGGTGCCTGTCCCTGCAGCAGCTTTTCCTGCAGTGCAGGCAAACCCACAGGCCCTGTCCTGATCTTCAGGTGGAGACCCCAGTGCCTCGTTGGATGTGTGGGAGGATCTCTCAGCTACTGATGACCAGCTTTGTAATTTCACCAGATACACGCTCATATGTGGGCTGGAGCAGGCTGACTGCTAAATTCAAACAAAACAAAGAAGTTTCCTACCCCATTCCTTGATTAACTAATGGAAGTGAGAAGAACCTGGACTGCTGTCCTATTTCCCTCTCTGCTGTAGGCTTTTCCAGACAGTTTCCATGTCTGGCTGTAAGGCTGTGCCTCAGTTACATCCAGATCCAGGCCTGCATTCAGCATCCACATAAACATCTCTCTTGGGAATAAAACTCCTTCTTGCTTCAGTTCAGCAGGATTCTGCTGATCTGCATTCTGATATCTGCTGTGCAGTGAGGCTGAAATCTGTAATTGTCCCGGATGCATCAGAGGGAGATTTATGTTGGTTTGTAGTTGTTTATGAAGCATCAGAGATGCGTGTAATTGGGGAATGGAAATTTGGTTGGGTACTGCTATCAGTATTTGGAATATTTTGTTATAATTTGTTACTGTGTTATATCTTACTTTATGGTGTTTAAACTATCATGGAACTACAAGTTGGCCAAAATGTTATTTTGTCTAGTTTTAGCTGCCATAATAAGAAATATCCCCTACATTTCAGGCTCTGTGAGTTAATTAAAACATTAATTATCAAGCCAGAAGCCACTGCTGAGTCACAACACCAAAACTATTCATTCTTCATTGCTTAAGGGTCCAGAATACTTAGAATTGTAAAAGAAGAAATGTTTAAACAAGACTTGGACTAAACAAGAAGCACACTTGTTAAGTGGCAAAGGGATTTTCCAGTTTGGTGATGCAAGTGTAAAAATAGTTTTTCCTTAATGTGGTTTTGGAGGCTCAGGATTGATCAGAAACTGCCAGCTCTGAGGGAAGGGCTGCATTTCGAGAAGCTCCTCAGAGAGGGAAGCTGCTGGTTCTTCCAGCTGGCAGTGCTGAGGCTGGATGGCCACCCAGACAGGTTTTATACCTTATCACAGAGAGTTTAGGAGGTGATGATACTTTTTTTTTTTTAATAGATCAGCATTCTAACAAGAGCTCACCACACAAAACACTAACGTTCACAGCACATTATAAATCATCCCTAGCAGTACAGTGACTTTTCATGGGCCGTCCTGATGGTGTCAGGTCTCAGCAGAAAGCTTTACACATCTAAGAGAGAAAGACTTGCTTACCTGATTCCTTCTTGTCAGTTTATGTCAAGTGATAAACAAAATATAATATTGTTTTGACCAGCTTATGTTGTACGGAATTAACGTTCTGAGTTTCAGCTTTAAGGCCTAGGATTTGCATTTTAATTGTAAACAATATTTGCACTTTGTAGTCATTTCTAAGGATTCTTTCCCTTGAAAAATACTGATAATAATCTGTCAACACAATTACTTTTTTTCTTTTAATTGGGGTTTGGATTTGTGCAATACAACATAAGAGAGGGATAAGAATTAACAACTTTAAATAGAGAAAACCAGAGCCTTTTACTAAGAAGATTTTGTTAAAAGGGAGCTGGTATCTGGATAATAGACTATCACAAGCATGACACGATTATAACTCTTTTATAAAAGAGAATCTATGGGAGAAATTATCAACAACTGAGAAAGAGGATTTTGCCATAATTGTCACTGATTTTCATGATAGCACGGTTAATTCTTAGCATTTCATTTTCAAACATTTTGCAAGTATTAATTGAGCTTCACCACGTCCCGCTGGAGTTACGTGCAAGTTAATAGCTTGTGTGTTAAATCTCTGACACTCCTGATCTCATCTGGGGCTGGGAAACAAGGCTTTCCCCTTCACAGCTTGTCTCTTCCTGAGGAGCACAGAGCCATTACCCTCCCACAAACTTTGCCTCACCTGTGCAGTTGCTCCAGTTTGATTTGCAGTTAATCTTTCCGCTCCGCTTCTCATGCTCATCCTTGCAGAGGCAGCCGAGTGAGGTCTGTACAAGGCTGGAGCCTGACAGTTGTAATGCAAACACAACAAACTGTCACTCCTTAATAGCACCAGGTCTATTACTACAATTGCAGCAGTGCCTGTTCATCAAACAAGCTGATATTCTTTATGTACTCGTGGTTAATACTGAGATATATGTGCTGTCAGCTGAAATACAGGTAATATTTTTGCTGCTTCTCAGGTTTTTTATCATGCCACAACAGTCTAGCAGCAGGCATATGGATCCCTGAACAAAGGCAGCCGTCAGAGACATCAAATCCACATTTGCCTTTTGGTATAGAGGAGAAATATCTGATTCTAAGCCATTCAGGCTGAAGGGAATTGTATTCACTTTAACACCTCGCGACGTTTGTAAAATCAGCTGCAAAACGGCTGCAGGCCATTGCAGAAGTTTGATGGCAGGAAAAGTCCTGGAGGTGCCTCTAAAGTGCTGTTACACAAAGAGAGCAGGGGCACCGTGCCTTTCATGCTGCAGAGCAGAGGACAGAAATGAGAATAAGACAGAGTGGAAGAGGCAGGGAAATTACACGCCTGGTCTTTGCACAAGATAGGAAAACACCTGGGATTTGGATAGAAGGAGAATTCGGGCTAGAACTCTGAAACACAGAGAGAGGGATGTAAGATGTGAATCAGGGTGCTCTAGGAGGATTGGAGGGATTAAAGGCAGGGATCAGTAAGAGATGCTGCTGTTCTCAAAGGCAAGAATGCAGCAGCCTTCTGGAAGGGGGGAAAAGAAGGATTCAGCAACTGGAAACAGTGCAAAGACCAAGAAAATAGTGAATCATAAAGTGAAAACATCCATAATCACCAAGAGGGAAAAAAATAGTTCTTTCATAATCTTAAATTATATTAAAAAATGGAATAGTATCTCTCATCTTCATCCATGCCCCAGAAAAGCCAGGTTGCTGTAAACCCATGAGTGTCCCTTTCTCCTTCCTAGGCTAACTCAGCCATTCCTTCCAGCTCTGTCACTGCTGCCATCCTTCCCTCCAGGTCTGCCACTCCTCATCCTGCCCTCCAGCTCCCTGCCTGCCTCCCTGCAGTGCTCCCAAAACCCTTCCTTGTTCCCCACTTGTCACCCCAGTGGGGCATCCCAAAAGTGCTGCCCCGGGGTTCATTGGCACAGCAGGGTGTGTGGGGTGATTGCCAAACTCACTGGGGCAGAGCAGGGAGAGAGGTTTTTCCCAGCTTCCCAGTTAATAGAGGCGAGAAATAAGCTTCTCACATGCCAAGCTCTTGTTTTGCATAAATCTTGTCAGAATATAATATCTTTAAAAGTCCCAACCTTTTGCTTGGTTGAAATAGTCCAACAGCTTCAAGAGCTGTAAACTGTCTGCTCAAGTGGAAAAACACACTTGAAAAGTGTAGCTGTGTTCTGAAGAGCAGTACTCTTCTTGTTTTTAACATTATTCCTAAATTCTTCATTACTGTGAGTGCCTAACTGCACACACAATGTGTTCCTTTCAGGTTGAATTCCCACTGTGAATTATACATGAACAAAAATGAATGTCCAATGGCTTTGCCATGAAAAGATTATCATGTCAAATCCCAGCATTTCCCTTGCATATTTTTTTTTCCTATATGCCTTGTGATTTTGGAGCTCATGAGACACACAACATTTGCTCTGCAAGCTGCGTTATTAGAGAGGACAGGAGCAGCTCTGCAGGACTCAGGGACAGGAGCTTGACCTGAGCCTGTGGATGGAGGCAGAGCTGACTTTACATCCAGCAGAGATCAGTGCAAGATTTACAACATAACCCCAAAACTCACCTCACACATTACGTGTGTGAATGAATATGCATCAGCTCAGTCTCACCTGAGTGTGCCCAGCTGAACAGCACAGCCAGAGCAGACAGGCAGATTGGAGCCTGCCCAGCCTTTCTGCCCATTGTCAGGCTATTTTTAAGCCTGGATTCCCAGGGTGCTGTTTAATTCCATGGATTCTTGCTGCACCTGCTGGCGGGCACAGAGGAGCTGGGTGCCAGTTGTGCTGCTCCTCCTTCCAGCATCACACATAATTATCCCTGAGACTCCTGCATCCTTTGTCAGTGCTGCTGCTGCTTTGTCCTTTGTGTCAGTGCCACCTGGTCCCGTGGCAGGGTGACAGACAGGAGCAGTCTGCCTGGGAGGAAGGACAGGAGAGAGGAGGTGAATATGAAAAAATATGGGGAAAAAAGCATAGAGAAAGGTAGACACGCATATATTTACAGTCTTGTTTGTGTGGCAGCCCCAGGGGGTGGGATATCCCCTTCCTCTCCTCTGCACGAGAAACTTCCCAGGCAGTTTCTGCCGTGTCTTTCAGACCTGCGAAGAAGGATGGGAACAAGGTCACGTTTTCCTTGGCCAGGAGAAAAGCTGATGCACAGAGCTTCTGGCTGGCTCTCTCGCCTGCAGACAGAGCACTCTAAATCTGCAGTGCCTGCACTTTCCCCAGGGATGGGAAACTTAACAACTGTTCTGCATTTGCAATCTATAATACAAGGCTTTAGCGAGATACACAGAATGTGACAATTCCAGAGCCCTGAATTACACAAAGGAGTCTCGAGTCTACATTCAGATCTGCGTGTAAATGGAATTACATACTGAATTATTGCTGCCTACCTGTTTCCTAACAGAATCACAATGGGGGGGGAGAAAAAAAAGTGCTGGAGTACTGCTGCTTTATCTCAGAAAACATTTTAAAACCTATTACTTTGAGTAGTCATTCCCATTCAGCTCTTACAGAAAATGGATGGGCCTGGGCTTCCCTGCTGAAGGTATTATTCCCTTGGGTGTAGCTGTTGATACTGTACTTGTTGTTTCTAAGAAAAGAAAATAACCTCCAGTGCCCAGATAATTTCTAAATTGTAAATATGCAAAAGAAAAAGTTGAAATTCTGCTTAATTTGTAAAAAAAATGCAAAGCTTGTGTTAATAATATCCTTCTGAGCCTTCTGATCAAAAAGGCTCAGAGGGATAATGGCTTCAACCAAGGTTTTGGTTGTATCTTTATTTTTGAAGAGGATTATCACTGGTGCTCACTCAGGACCAAAACTGTGCAAGAAGCTGGAAACTTACAGGGACATTGCTGTCATATTTCAAATGTCCTAAATGTTCTTCTGTTTATTGTAAAAAAAAACCCCAACCAACCAAACTAACAAACAAAAAAAATCAAACCCCAACTTTTGAAAAGCATGTTGGTGTTGAATGTAGGAGAATATACTTTCCCTTTCACACGATGCAGGACAGGTAACGCTGCTGTTGAGAATAAGCAATGGAAGAGGCTTTTTTCTCAACACTTTGGTCCTGCTGTTCAAGTTGCTTCTGTTTCTTCCATTGCTACACAACGTGCCTTGTTTATTAAAAATCAAGTGATGTAGCTGTTGTGTTCCTCCTAATGTCAACCCACAGCTATTTATGTACTCATTCTCATGTCCTCTTTGGCTTTTATTCACTCCTTCTAAGAACAAGCCTAATTATTCCTGCAAGGAGATAAATACAAAAAGCAGTTTGCAAATACTAACCCCATACCTGTGGTAATCATTGTCATTGGATTTTAATCCCTGGCACCATGATTTCCTCCAGCACTGTCTGTGGTGACACTGCTGTGAATTAATTCTGTATTGCTCACCAAACTGTTAGCAAAAAGAGTGTTAGATTAGGCCCATTGAGCTCTACTTACTATGGATGTATGGTAGTATTTAAGAGAATTTTGACTGGTTGAGAAGTTATTTTAAGGGATGGCAACAACACAGTTGGTGTTCGTTAGAATACAAATTGCAGCTCGCTGATGACTTTTCCAAATCATCAATAAAATATTGTGCTTCCTCCCTGCTTCCCCATCACACAAATATAAGTGATCTCAGTCTTTAGAAGCCGCCTGAGAGAATTGCTTTTAGATGAAGGAATTAAAATCACCTCATATGTGAAGGTTGATAATCCACAGGGCTCTTGTTAGGGAGCTGCCATGCCATGGTAGTTGTACAGCCCATGCAAAAAGAAATGTGCTCCAAATCAGGCTGTAAACCTGCACAGAGAGCAGGAATGGCAAGTATTTGTCACCCCTGTGTCATTCTGTTGTCTTCCCCACCGTTTGATTCCAGCCTAAATTCGTCTCGGGCATGCATTGTAAGGGCTCAACAGGGAACTGTGTGCACTACCAAGGCCTACGGTGCAAATGATCAGGTGCAGAATAAACATTTTTTAATATCAATTGAGACATTGAAGCTCATTTAATAAATATAAACATTATAATAGAAGGAGACAAAGACACATCGATTAAACTAGAGAAGCTTTCCGCATTCATGATTGTCTGAAAAATCCTTTCCAAAATTATTCTATTATTTTAGATTTTTTTTCCAAAAATTTCAATTTACTTATGAGTAAAATAATTTTTGAGGTTGAAAATTTCAGGAGCATTTTAATAGCATCTTCACATATTGCAAGTGTCCTTTTTTTTCCTTTTTTTTTTTTTTTTCTGAGTGAAGGATTACTCTCTCTTTTATTTTTTTTTTAAGTGGTAAGGTTGGCTTCTTTTCATCTAGCTACATCTGTTACTTTTTATAAATAAGCCTTTTCTCCCCCTAAGGATCAAGCAGAACTTCTTCCAAGCCTTCTATTCTCAAGTGTAACTTCAGAAGAGCAGAAATAATAGCTTTAATACTTGGCCTTTATTGGCTAATTCAATAGCTTTATGTACTGTAACCGAGAAAGGTAAATGTAAGGGGGATTAGAAGGCAACGGGAGAAACTTTTCCTTTTAATTCTGACCCCAAAATAACTTCTCTGCAAAGGTCCATCTGGCCAAGCATCCAATCTCTGCCAGCAGCCAGGAGTCATTGTTTGGGGAAAATATTAGAAAAAGGGCTGGTGGGGAGACAAGGAGAGTGTGCCCTTTGTTTGGGAAGGTGAGCATCTCCCACAGTGTTGCATCTGGAGCTCCTTTTTCCACCCAATTTTATGAGTTTCTTTCATTCATTTTGAGAAATGTTACGGTTTTTCCTCTATAACCTCCATAACCACAAGTTTTTCCTCCATGGCCATAGCAGGGCTGTGTTGTTTGCAGTCTATTAGCTCCTAGTAATGCAATCAATAATTGAAACCAGGCACAGAAGAGATCCGCACCGAATGCCTCCTTACACTTCTTCACAGCTGCAGAATCCTCAGCCCTCATCAGAATTTGTGTGTTAAGGTTTGAAACTGCTCCACCTGGCAGATGGAACGGGATGAGTGAGGTCAGGCCTCTGCTCTGCCCTGGTGTCATCTCCCAGCTCAGGGAGCTTTTGTGGAAAGTCCCAGAGGAGCTGGCAGCAGCTCACTCTGAGCCAGAGGGAAAATCCTCCTTCTTCTCCTCCTTGCCCATTTGCCTTGTCCTCACTTGGTTTCCCTTGGGAAGGAATGAATTTTAGCTGCCCTCAGAAGGACTTCTGCTGCAGCTCTTTACTGCTGCCACACAGGGTGGGCCTCATTCTTTCCAAGAAAGGAAACAGCTGTTTTGACAAGCAATTGTGTATTTTGCCATATTCCTTGAGAATCTCAGCAGTAATAAATTCTTCCTGAAATTAGATCTAATTTATCATGTGGAAAAATACGTAGTTTATTTGTTTTTACTTTCGACTTGCTAACTACTCCCAAAGGCTGTAAATCTCAGCTTATTCAGTGGCACACATCTGGAGTGGATAATAGAGAACAGCATGAGTTCACTGGGGTTACACTGTGAGAAATCCTCTGGGAATGACTGGTTATTATCAGTGACCTGAAGTGCATCAGGATTTCAGAAATACAAGTGAAATCCAGCAAAGCCATGATGTGCCAATAAGAGCCAAGGTATCCACATTCATTCCTCTCTTTAACAAGCACATTTGCTGAGTGCTGTTTATGACATCCCCATAATGTAAAAGGTTTATGGTGAGGTCAGTGAAATTCATCCATCAAATTCAAGTCTTATTAACACAACATTCTGAAAGATCCAAGTTTTATTATTGGTTGTCAAAGCCACTTTTCTCTGACTTCAGATAAAGTAGTTCATTGAATTAAATGGTCTAAATCAGTTTTGAAAGCATCTCTTTGCTTTGGGGTGCTGTAGTACTTACAATATATATATTTTTTAATGCAAAATATTTTTTGAAATGGGAAGATAAATCAAAGAGGAAAATATTCTAAGGAAAATTGAATCTCCCACTCACCCTACCACTAATTTTTTTTTCTTTTTTTCCTACACTGCTTTCAAATATCTCAGCTTCTGGTGTGAGTAATATAATCCCAGATTTTGAGTGTGCTGGTGGGTGGACAAATGTACAGCGCCAGTGGGAGGGAGTCCTGCTACTGCTCTGAACCAAAGAGTTCATTGTCCCTTCTGGTCTTGGTTACTTTTCTTTCCTTCAAGGTGGTGAGAGATGATGCTGATATCAAATAGGCATGAGATTTTGAAAGGAAAAAAAAAAAAAGTTTATTTTTATCCAATAGAAACTTGTGCAATCAGAGCTGTGGCTGCAGAATGAGGGTGATTGTGACAATTATAACCATACAGATGTGGCCTCTTCCTTGGGTTCTTCTGTGCACAAGAAGCCTCAGATCAATAAGGAAAAAATAATTCAACCACTTGTGAATGCATTCCAAGGACAAATCCACAGATTGGGAAGTTTTTCTGAATCTCATGTCATACAAAGATTAAAAATCACATGGGGACAAAATCATAAAAATGTTTTGAGCTTAGTTGGGTCAATCCAGAGAGCATCCATCATTCACTGCCAGTGAAAACTGTGCAATATAATTTTTTGTGGGGGAAGAAAACTGTAAGGTGGATCTTGCACACTAAAACATATCCCTAAGGCTTTTAATATATGGTAATATGTATCTTGATGTTAAAAAACTTCAAATAATTGTCTTTACTAAGTAAACCACAGCTTTGATCACTGTTGGTTCAGTAAAGTCTGGCTTTTTGAGGTTGTCTTTTATATTCCAAGTGAGTTCAAAAGGTGTTCATTTTATTTTAAGTTCTGAGTTCTGTGCTTTGAAACTCCACATGTATACTAAGCAACAGAAATGGCTACATACCCATGTTTGCATCCTATATTAATAGGAGCTTGATGGAATTTCTGAGTGCCAAAATAAAAATGGAGAATTAATATGCATAGAAGTTGTAAATTTAATTAGCTGGTGTTATCAATTAAGCACACTCAGTAGAACTCCAGCAGGAATTTTGATTTAGTATATCTGCCAAAGAGCTGGACAAAATGCAAAATGAATATTCAATTAAAAACTGAAAATTATCAAATATTCAGGTTTTTTTTTAGTTCAGTAATCTACTGGAACCAGTACAGAGGTAAATATTTATTCCCTCAAAGTGATAGTGACCATTTTTGTACAAGCAGGGTGAGATCTTGTAGCTCCCCACTAATTACTATTAAGCTTAAATCTTAATTTCTGGGGTTTGATCTAAGGGTAGAGAAGCTTTTTACTGGCATATTATGGGCATGGTGCTGCAGAGCTCATTTATAAAGCACTCTTAACAATTACTATGATCAACTCATAGACATATTTGTCATTTAGTCTAAGAAATTAGAGGTGAAATATTTGTGTTGTATCTTCTGGTCATCCCTGTTTTAGTTCAGGATTGCTCCCAGGAGTGTAAGTTTGATGAGCCTTCCACCATTTCCATTTGAAAATGAAATAACCATTAATGGTATGTTTAAACATTCCCTTAGATTGCAAAATATGAGCATAAATTTTAGCGGCTGGAAAAGGGGAACTTGGGTTTTCACTTTTCACTGCTTCTCATGGACCAAAGGAAAATCAAGATGATATAGAAATTTATTTTTTTTTAGTGAAGTTGGGAGATTTTCTCAAATATAATAGAAGACCTTTCCAAAGAGTGTCCTTAGGCCTCTTGAAATGGAACTGAAACGCCTTAGATTTGCTCATTTGTCCCAAATTTAGTCTCATTCTTCAGAAGTAACGAGGACCCTTTGCTTTGTTGCAATAATTCCTTTTAATGTCAGAACAGGCTTTTGTGTGTATGGGAAGAAAGGAGAGGGAAAATGTGCACTTTGTGTCCTTTCCTGATAGTTTTTCTTCTGGTTGTTCTTCCTGTTTTCCTCATTCATCTTCATCCCCAACCATTTGGAGCTTGGGCCCAACTTTTCAGTTTCCAGGCTGGAAACACCAAACTAGAAAGGAACTTTTAATGCAAGTAACATTAATAAAAATAGAAGCAAGAAAAGGATAAGAAATGATGTTTTCTCACTGGATGTAAGCTACTAATTAAGCTGCTCTCAGACATCCAGACAAGCAAAAGGGCAATTTTTAAGTATATCACAATTTCATGTGGTACTGGCAAGCACAATCCAAAAATTATCTGAAAGTCATTTTCGTTATCGTTATGCTGCTAGAATATTTATATTTCATTAGTATCACCTCTGTTAATTAACACTTCATATTTCAATTTTTGGTAGATTCAATATGCCTCATCAGAGAGCAGCAACTTAAAAGTGAGTCTGTTACAAAATCTGTTAGAGAATTCTGATTACATTTTAAATCTGCCCCCTACCTACATTCAATACAGTCAAGAAAAAAATACCTGCTGCTTTTTTTTAAATAGAGGTGCATCTCTGCTATATTTTCAGCATAAGAGAAATTGATTTATTCCTGCATCAACAAGAAAATGGATAAATTACAGTTAAAGGGAATTCTGCCCCGAGTTACTGGCAAAAAAAAAAAAAAAAAAACAACAATTTGAATAATAAGCTTATATCTGTGTTGAGTAGCCACAGGGTAGCGCACATTACACATTTTAAAATATTTACTCCACAAAATTAATTTTTCCGGCGTTCATTGCCCAGAGAGAAACTAAAATTTAGAGAAATGTAGATAATGAGTAATAATATTCTTATATAGGAAAATGTATTTTGTGCAGGTGAGGCTCCTGCAGAAATCCCCACAATACCTGAGATCTTATGCAAGGACCTCAGCTATGTGGCCAGCATAATTATTGAAACTCAAAGCAAACAAAAAAAATTTCATAAAGGGCAGTTGTCTTAATAGAAGATAATTATTGTAGTGACACCAGCTGGGAAAATATTTTACCACAAGCTAAAATAAAGGCAAAATACGATATAGCCAAAAGAATTCTAATGTGATGTGGTATAGAATAATAGAATCACTAAAGTTGGAAAAGTTCCCTAAGGCTATTTAATTCAACCTTTTGAAGCATTTAATTGTGTTTTAAATAATATTTCTGTGTGTTTTTAAGCTCAAATACCAATTCAACACAAAGCTTTAACATAAAATATTAAAATTAAATACTAAATAAAATAATAAAATAATCTGTTTTAGCATATGGTGACTTAGGCTTCTTGGTTTTGAATTCAGTGACAAGGGGGAGCTTGCAGAGGCAGCAGCTGAGCCTGGTAAAAGCTGGGCGTCAGCAGCCATCTCTTCTTGGGTGGGATGTGTGTTTTTATTTGTTCCAGGATTTCATGTCAAGTGTGAAATATGGATGTTCGTACTTAAGGAAATCTTATTCTGCAATAAAAGAAATGAAAACTAAAAAAGTTTTTAGAAAAGCAGGGCATGAGTTCTAGGCTAGAGGCAGTGGCACCGTGAGCCAAATGAAGAAACAAAGAAATGTGCAGGAAAATGTGGTAGGATGGTAAGATGCTCAGAGGCAGGAAAAGACTTGGCATTTGGTATTCCTGAAATTCCAGGGAAAAAGCAACAGCAGCTTAGGATGAAGGCTGCGAGAGTTCTCATCAGGATGAGTGATAATCTCACGGAGACCCAGGGAAGAGCCACTGCAGGACTGGTGGGTTTGCTGTGATTTGCTTCGTGCAGCTCCTGGGGCTTTGCAGGAGAGCTCAGCACCAGCCCCTGGCCCTGCCTGTCTGCTCCTACTCCTCCTTTTGTGACCTTCCCAAAGCATCACAGCTGTCACTGTGTCCCAAAGCTGGAAATCCCAGCAATGCTGGGATTTCCAGCTTTGGGACACAGTGACAGCTGTGATGCTTTGGGAAGGTCACAAAAGCAGGATTCTTGAGGATGTGTTCGTGGTATCAGGGTATCAGCACACATAGGGTTCATAGACTCTGCACGTGTGTGTGTGTAAGCTGCCTCCTCTGCCAGATGCGCTTTTTTCTGTCTGTTCAGGTTGTCCTTTTTATCCTCTAAATCTCCTTTCCTTCCGGTCCTGTTCCACCTCTGTCTCAAACTCTTTCCACAGGCTTGTCCAGCCCTGTTTTTTCAGGTTATAAGAATATTCCGGATAACACTTGCTGTTGTTTGGTCAATGTCATTTCACCATTCCAGCCATGAAGAACAGAGCGCTCTGTTAGAGAAAAGAAAAACATACTCAATTCTAAATCTTGGTCTCCTAAAGTATTGTTGAAATCACAGCTGTTTTGGAAAATCCAGGCAGTCTGCCTTGCCTGGTGAGCCTGTACCATGCAGAGCTTTCAAAGTCTCTGTGACAGCAGAAGTTCAGGAGGCTGCACACTTCCTGACAGAGGGGAGCTGCTGGCTGAGAAATTGTACTTTTTATACCTCTGATTTAGAAACTCATTCGTGCAGAGGTGCAGAAAAGCAGAGTTATACCAACAATAAACATTGCTTTAAGAGTAATTTTGCACGGGATTGGCTGCACAGTCACCAAAACTGAAGTTTTCACACTGGAACTCAAATTGTGTACTAGATCTTCCCAGAGAGATTCTTTCTTTCCTTATCTCTGCTCCTATTCCAGGAATTATTGTATCTCTGACAATAATTACTGTCTTGTGGAGCTCTTATAATGTGATCTTAGAGTTCAGTAAATGATGTTCAAGCAAGTGAGCATGCTTTCCATCTTTAAAAGGATATTAAAACTTAAGCATCAGAACTGACATTATTTCTGCAGCTGCTGTTATTCTTCACATTGAGTTTCTGTTGAATATTTTCTGATTTTCTTTACTGCACATGCATTGTTTGCATGATTCAGATGTGGGAAAACAAAAATCTATAAAAAGCTAAAAGATATGGTTCTATGAAGAGACTTACTTAGAGTTACTCAGTAGTCTTAAAGATTTTTACGAGAGCTTATAAATATTTTTAAATATTTTTTTTAAATCGTACCACCTGGCGTAATTGGTTTGGTTTAATTTTTTATTTTTTTTTTACCTCTGATCTTAAGGGATAAGTTGTTGCAAACAGTCCAGAATTAGCCTTTAAATATTGCAGCATAGCAATAGGGTGAGGGGCTTTGGTTTTTCCTCAAGGATGAATTGTTCTGCAATTGAAGTTAGGTATAAGTAACAGCTTTTTGCACATTATCCCTGCCCAGGTATTACAACCCTCTCCATTTGCTTTTCTTTTTGTACATACCCAATGGTTTTCCACTCAATTACTCATTCTATTTTAATATCTCATTTTCTTATTTCTTTAACTTACTTAAGTGGAATTTGTTCATGCAGCACTTCTGTGGAATTCTTTACCACATTAATTTTGCTTTAGTTTACTTCAAATCAAAAGCAAAAGTAGATTAATTCTGTAATTTACAGTTCTTAGTTGCTTGACTTGTGGGCTCTTGGTGCTTTGCTTTGCAATGCACAGAACACTGAGTTGTAGATTTGTTAAGTGCAGCCTATGAATTTGAAAAAAAATTGCATAAAAATGCAAAAAAGAAATTCTTTAAGAGCTAAGAAGATATGGTAGCCACAGAGACTCAAAAATAAACGACTCAGACAAAATAACAAGAGGACCTAGAAACTCTGTTAGTAAGTGCAAGCACTGACGCTTAAAAAGTGAAGAAAAAATTTGAATTATTTACTGGAAGGCAAAATTTTGAACAAAAAAAAAAATACTGAATTGCAAAACAGTAGAGAGGAGTAGAAACTGGCCACAGATTTTCTTTATTAATTTTAAGGGGCTGGTGGAAGATGGCTGACTAACTTATTTTGAAAGTCTTTTGGACGACATTTGTGTCTCTTTTTTTCTGATGGAACAGCCTAAGAACTAAATAATTCTGCTGGTTCCCCCTGTGTTCAAACTGTGGGATGGAGAGGATGGAACAGGGCAGATGGAGAAGAGCAGGATGTCAAACAATTTTCAGAGACAGAAAAAAGTGTCAGTGAGGGCAGTGACTGGGTGGTGACTGTGGGATTTCAGACCTTCCCTGGTGACATTGAGAACTCCCTGTGAGGCATTTGGAGTAATTCTCTGCATCGATTCTGTGCTCGGTGTGGAAATGATTATTGTGTTTGTGCAGCAGCTGCTGAACATGCTAAGCTGTTTTATCAGCATCTTTTAGTTTTAATATTCTCAGTGATAACCTTTGCCCACTGCAGTCCCACACAGAGAACGGAGCCCTAATCCCTCCTTGCACCTGAGTTGATTTTATTAACACATTTCCTCTCTGACTGGCAGGCTCCAGTCATTAAATTATGAAATCCAAATTAACCCCAGGCTCTGTGTTCTGTGTCATTCCTTGTCAGGGTCAAGGGAAACCAGCCCAAATTCTCCATTGGCGCTTTTTTTTTTTCCCTTGGAGATTAGTGTATTTGAAACAGGGATAGAGCCATATCTCTCATCTGGTCTAAAAAAAAATTGATGATTCATTAGAAACAACTTTAAATGGATCAAAATTCATGTTTATTAATACTGATTGTGGAATCAGGAGTACTGACCAATTTGGAAGAGCCCCTGGGCGCCCACAGGCGTTTGTTTCCTGAAGAAGAAGTGCCAAGTTCTTCTCTTGCACAATAAACCCAATATGGCTCTGAAGAGCTGCTGCAGCATTAGTCAGCCTATTTTGCAGCCATTTCTATTCACAAGGGGAAATAAAAAAAATCATCCAACTTCTAAATTCTCTAAATGAGGTCTACCTCCCTTTCTTTGAAAGAAAATAGAAAGCTTGTTGCCTGGTAGAGCTCAGCTGGGACCTGTTACCTGTGAGTGATTAGGAGAACACGCTTTGTGCCCACTCTTTTCTCAGTCAGGGAGCACTTTTCTCCTTTGGGGGAGAAAAAAAAAAAAAAAAAAGAAAGAAAGATGGGACAAAGCTATTGTTACTGACCAGCATTTTTCAATCAGGTCATCTCATCTCTTTTTAAAAATCTAAAGAATATTGCAGCTGCTGCCAGTTGTTCTTCTTGAAGGGCTTTTGAATGGCATTTCATTAAAGGAAGAAAAAAAGAGATTGTATCAAGGGATACAGTAATTCTTGCAAGAGATGGGAGATCGTGGAAATACATTAGCTTTTTTATTTTTCAGCTGTAATTGTCACCTTACCAGGTCTCTTACCTTGGGATTTTTTGATGTTCTGCTGGTTGTTTCTTTCCTAGTTTTCAGTTGATTTCCACAGATTCATATCAATATCCGCCTCTTATATTTACTGTCCCTGTATTTAAAGAATGAAATTAAATAATTTAATCTGAAGTTAATTCATTTAAATATGGAATTAAATTCTGAGTTTAGCTAGTAAATACTTGTTTATCCATGGATATGTGTCCATTAATTGTGGAAAATAAAACTGGAGGGGAAGGGATTTCTGGAATTCTGGGAGACATCAGTATCTTTAGTATGGACTTATACAATCATGCTTTATTTTTTCCCACTTTTGAGTCGTTCTTTGGGTGTAAATAGCAGTATTTTTGTAGTATGTATGATCCAGTAATCTATTGTAGTAGTTCACTGACCTGCCTGACACAGCAATACTTATCCTGCCTTACTCTTCTGGCGAAGACAGGAATCCTGAGTTCAGTGTAGCCTTCCCCACATGGCTGTGCCCCCGTTGGTTAATGGGCTTTTATGGGCACAGTCAGTCACCAGAGCTTGTGAGAGCCCTGTCCCCCTCACCAGGCAGCAATTTACAGGAGCTGCTGTACCCTGGAAGTCGGTAGCGAGTTCCTTGAATTTCTCAGAACGTTTTCAAGAGCCGCTATAAATTTTCCCTCTGCAGGAGATGAAGCACACAGCAGCAGACACCTATCCTGTAACCAGGGCTGCCATCTGAAATTGGGAAGTTATGATTGCCGGGTTTTAAACCGAGCGGTTTTACACCAGGCTGGGAGCTGCTCCGTTGGGTGGAGGTGGATGTGTGTTGATGTCCTGTATCTCAGGGTGTCCTGGGAAGTGGTGAGATGGGAAAGCTCCTTTAAGCCATCCTCCTGCTCCTCTGCAGTGGCTCAGGGAGGTTGGAATTGGCTGTGGAAACCCGTGTGGAGCACAGAAGCCATCCTGGGGTTTAACAGCAGAGCTTTCCTCTGTCACACACTTACTCTGCTGAGATAAAGAAAATCCATTTGCATGCTCCCTATTTCCCAAACAATCTTCCTTCTCCTGGTTTTCCCCATGTGCCCAGTGCTGTTCAGACCCGTGACCTCCCTGTGCCGCCTTCTCGGTGTTTGACAATCGGCTCTGAGTCCATCAGGCTGCCTCAATTGTGGAGCAGCAGCCGCCAAAGAGCAACTCGGCGCAGCGGTATCAGCCTCATTAGCAGCAATAATGGGCTCTTAGTGCACTCTTGATTCTCCTATGATTTTAATGGCACAGCTTTCCCCGTAGGTTTTTTTTTGTATGGAGAAAGCATGAAGTCAGAGAACTTTTGTCGCCGGTAAAATATGGAGGGGTTGCAGATACGCATTTCTTATTCTCGAGGTGTCGTTCTCTTTGTTCCGAGGAGAGCACCATTGTCAATAAAAAAAAAAAAAAAGGTGTTTGATGGGAGATTTTCATTAGAAAACCGAATTTGAAATATTCAGGTCAGGAAGAGCACACTGTGATAGTCAGCATTCAGTTTGAACTTCTGAATGTCGGAAGGGTTTTTGGAGGTGCTGCTTGAAAGGAAGTAAATCTCTGATCTTGGATGGTCTCTCAATTTAGTAAAACCCTGAATGCACTAATAAAGGCACTTCAGAGAGCATGATACATTGTAAAAAAGTTAGAAAAGTAATATGGGTGCCTTAGAAGTTCTCCATACGAATTTTTGGAAATAGTTTTGGATGTAGTTGTATTTTTCTGAGAGCTGAGCCCCGTAGGCAGCCGGGGGCTGCAGAACAATTGGGTTTCTTACTGGTTGACACATTGCTGGATTTTGCTGGTATAATTTTAATTGAGAGTCTTGTTACCAGTCCTTTCATCCAAGTATAAGCCCAGTTTTGTTCTCATTTATATTGCAATAAAAACTTGTGTTTGCTTTTAAAAGGTGAATCCCAAATCTGGGCACATCTTTGCTCGATACTCTACCTTATTCTTACAAGGAAATTGACTTTCCTTTTCATTTTATCCTTACTCCTAGGAGCCAGAATTTATATGATGATTAGCAATTTGTTTAAAAATTTTAGGCTGAATCCCAGAGGTCAGCCAAGGTCTCCTTCCTTACAACTGGGTGGATCAGATCAGTGGTAGTCACAGGTGGTAGTGGCAGTGTAGTGCAGATGGATTAGGAGGAGTAGATGGAGTAGCAAAGTAAATGTAATTCTTTACAACCTACTTGCATGCCTGTGGAGCTGTCATGAGGATTGCTTTGCTTATTAAAGACAAGAATTGCTCTGCCAAGAGGAAAGAACTGTAGGAATATGCCTTTTCCATAAAGTATTGTGGGAGCCAAATCTTACATGTCCTTTCCGTAAGCTGAGGAAGGGGAAGGGGGAGACTTCTCCTGTCATTTTGGGACTGAGGATGAATAATCAGATCACACACCCAGGTCTGAAAAGCACAGGAGCTGTGGCAGGCTGGCCTCAGAGTAAACAGGCACGATCTGAATTCCACAGCAGTTCAGCAGAGTATACAGAAATATCCCCTTGCACAACCAGGGATGTTTTTCCTTTGTCACTGCAGGGCTTGGATCCTCTCAGAACAATCTGTGAATCTTCTTTGCAAACCAGCCATGTCAGAAACCAAGAACTTGATCATCTTTAATATCAGAACCAACAGGATGTGTGTAAATCTTTCTTCAGTCTTAGGTTGTGATTTGGTTGGTTGGTTGGTTTTGTTTTGCCCCCAAAGGTGGGCATTATTAACTGCCCTAAACTTAAATCAGGGTAGAACAAAAAAACCTGCTAGGTTGCATTGTTGTTTGTTTATTTTAATAAATGTTTCCATTATCTCAAAAAAGCCTACAACAACTGGATTGGGGGATACTTCTAGTAGGATTAGTTTTGTTTGAATAATGCAGCAAATTAAGTTTGAAGAAAAGCTAGAATTTCTGATTCTTGACTCTTTTTCCAAGCTTTAAAATAAAAAAAAAAAGTTAATTTTCCTTAGTTGTACTAAAAGCTATTAAAAAATTATATTTCTTTCCCTGCAGAAAGGGTAGAACGTGGGATATGCTGATACTGTCTAATTTACACAATTCCTTTTTTATTCGTTTAACCATTCAGGGGTTTTTTTCCCCCTCATAATTTATCGTAATGGTTGTGTATGCGAAATGAGTCTGAAGCATTGTAGTAAAACTGTGGAAGTATTTCTTACACCAGCAGCTAATATCCTGCAGCTCATCTGCATCCTGTACCTGAATCACCTACTGCAGTGACAAGTAGAGCAAGTGAAAGTGAAATAAAATATAAAATAAAAGAAGCTGCTCGCTGCAGTTGGAAATATGACCTAAAATTAGCATCACTTCTAGGTCCCACAACAGCTTTTATGTCACCTGAATAATAATAAGCGTTTTCCATATAAATATTCCGTAAGATTTTACTGGTAGACAGATATTATTCCTGAAAATATGAATCAGGTCTGGAGCCTCAGCTGTGCTGAGAAGGACAAGTAAGTGCAGAAATGAGGGGTCACTGTAGGGAAAAGTCACTTTTTGGGAGATGCTGCAATAAAAATCATACAGTGGTGTTGATACTTTGAGGAAGTGTTGGATGTGGGATTAGATGAACTCACTGCTGTGCTGATGTGTCTGTGCTGGGCCAGGGAAGGTCTCAGGAAGGTGGGAGTTGTCACTGCCGTGTGTTTTGGGAAGGTTTTGGAGGTGCCACACTCTGTAGGAGCAGGTTGGAGATGGGAATTGCCAGGGCAGAAGTATCCACCATGCTGGGCACAGCCAGGCACCAGGGAGGTTTCCAAAGGATTTCTTCAGGTCTTCCTGCACTGCCTCCTCTGTTTGAGTCAGTGCATGAGTGGTTTGGGGAAAGTGAAAAGCATCTCTGATCATCCAAAGCCGTGTGTGTAAATCATTTGACATATTGTGACTTCTAAAAATGAACACACGGATGAAAATCTTTGCACAAGTACCTGTGACAACATCTCTTCATTACCTTTCCCATATGAAGCTGTGTGGGGAATGGCTGTATTTTTGCTTCTTTTATTAAATTATGGTTTTTTGGCTGTAATAGCTGCTTTCTTTGCCTTGTAAATGTACAAAGTGGTCACTTGCTCTTTGGCTTCCAGGTTCCTTTTTTGGCTCAAACCCACTGTTCTGCAGATATATTCACATTCACTAAATAATGAGGTTTTTCAACTGCATGTATTGAAAATAAGCTCCAAACCAAAAAACTTCCTGTAAAATAGGAAAAGAAATGTCAAGTAGGAAAAGGAAGATGCATGAAATCCATGTGCAGCAGCACTGTAAAGATGTCTTATATACTCCTGAAGCTCTTCCTGCAACTTGTGACATCTTTTATAGAAGTGTCACCTTTAGGAGGCTATTTTTGGCAATGATGTTTCAGCATGGGATTGTAAGGGTAACCGTGGGTATTGGATATATCCTCCAGAGATCACCTTCACACTGCCTCAAACATTTCCAGGCGTATGAAAAAAGGTGAGCAGTATAACTTGCTGAAGAGCTCTGCACACTTGTTTTATTCTTTCTCATAAAATCAGATTCAGTAAAAACTGGGCCTGTATCACACTATAATTTTCATCAGGATTCAAAGCCATTACTTTCTCTGGATAAACAGCAGTTAGTACAAATCTTAAATATACATGCAGGGAAATATTCAGGCTCTGTACCATTTGTCACTTGCAGAACAGCTACAGCAGCAGAGAGGCACAGCCTGTGCTAGGGGAAAAAAAAAAACCTTTTATACCTAGATAGTCTGGAATTAGCCAACTGTCACTTTGCTGAGCCAGGAATAGGTGGAAGAGGAGACAGAGATAAAACTTAACTGACTCTTGGTTTTTCTTCTTTCTTCAAAGGCTGTGAAGCTGTTTGGTGTTTCAGGAGCCCGCAGGTTCCTGAGGGCTCGCTGCGCACGAGCCGTTTCAGGGAGCTCTGCAAACTCTGCTAGCAGAGCCTTTGACGTTCCCAGGGCTCGTGGAGAAGTCAGTCATTACAGACAGGCTGCTAAATTATGGAGGCAATTTTTATCTGCCAGTTCTTTGCCTCTATTGCTTCCCATAAGCGTCAAGAGTATTTGAGGGAAAAGCATTGGCGTACTTGGTTGGCTGAGTGGCTCCCTGAGTTACTTACAGCCTTTCATTCCCAGGCTGTTCACAGATTTCTTACGTCGGCCTGGACCCTTTTTGGCCACTCCAGCAGGCAGGCTGATCTCCAGCTCATTTTACAGCCAGTTCTAGGAGAAAAGAAACCTCCTTTTGCCATTCCTCACGCGAAATCCATTCTGAAAATTCCTTACGGAACTCTGCTTCTGTCTTTGCAACGTTCTCTGTGCACAGCCTCCAGTCATGGAGCAGATGAAAAATGGAGAGACAGAGAGAATTTTTAAAAAGGGAAGGCAAATACTGTGGCTTTCTGCTTTGCTGCTTTCCTTGGTACATTTCCTGTCAGAATTTACCTTAGTAAATAACTCTATAGCTCTATATTTAGAAGGGGAAGTATTTTAGCGAGACATAAGACTCAGCACAACAAAATCTATTTAAATGCGGTATAATTGAAATGTCAACACAGCCATGAAATGCCTCAAGGTGTTTCTTTGGTGAAGGCTGGATATGACACAAAATAGATGCCTGAATACTGTGGTGCAGAAAAAGCATTTTGTACTCGAGTCCAGCCTCGCGCTCACCTTACAGAATGTTTGCAAATGCTTGGCTGCTGCTGTGCTCCCTGCTCTTGCCTTCTCTCAGGGACTCTCACGGGTCAGAGAAGGTTTTGGGCTCAGGGGAGGGAAGAGCTGTTGGTGCTCTCGAGCAGGGAGTGTTTCCTGCAGGGACTCCCAGCCTTAGCCTGGAGTTCGTGCCCCACTCGGCAGGACAGACCCTGAACCAGCCCAGCCAGAACCCAGGCACTGCGGGATGTGTTTGGGATCTTGTTTCTCCCTGGGTGAGGTTGGTTCTTCATTCCAATTCTGTTAGAGCGACTTGAAACAAGGCAGCACTGCTGTACTCGAGCAGCTCTCCTCCCCTCCCTCCTCCACTATGAGCAGAGAATACAAAATACCATTAAAATCCTTTTTTTTCATCCTTCAGATTTTTGAAAATTAAACAGCGACTGCGTGTTAGTCTTTTCTTAGGCAAGTGCTCTGCTTGGTGACCCATAAATCGAGCTCCTTGAAGCAAGCTGCTTTGCTGGCCTTCCCAGGGAAGTGAAACCTCCCTGGTGAAGGGGACTCACAAGCAGAAGTGCCCTCACAGCCCCAGCTGGTGCTGCTGAAGGAGGATGGGCCGTGGCACAGGGCCCAGCGTGGTCAGAGTTACACCGAGTGTCATTTCAGAGCCATCCCAGGCAGCTCTCTGGCTCCAGGTTTCAGTCTGCCTGTGTGACACGTCTTTTTTTAGCAGCTGATAGACAGAGAAGACCAATCCATCTGACTCTTGCTTTAAGAGGCACCACGGGGTTTTTTTCAGAGGTTAAGTTCAGTTTGATCTTCATCAGCAAACTGTGATTTCAGAAGGGAAACGAACTTGACAACTGTTTCTACAACCTGAATGTTTATGTATGGTTCTGTGTCTTCAGTTAATGCCTAAAGTCAATATTTGTTAAGTTTGATTGATAAAAATATGTGCCTTTCATCAAGGTCAAATTAATTTGAGGAAATTTGCTTTTGCTTACCATGCTGCTTTTGCACAGAATCCCTTGTCAGACTTGGCAAAAAAACTATTGCAAGCATTTTCTCATTTAAATTATGATTATCTTCACTATGAACTTCCCTCATTTGAATGTGTCTTCTTTTAAAGGATGCCGCAGATTGGATTCCAATTCAGACAGGTGATAAATTACCTGCCTTGACCTAATTCATTAACTTTGATGGTATTTGAAGTCTTTATTTTATTCAGGATCCTCCAATAGACTTGTCTTGTAGACATCTTTATAATAATGTCCATTCATCAGCCACTTAGAGGACATCACTTGAAAGTGGATGTGGCTGTGAGGATACAGATTATTTTCTGGGTTGTGTTCTGGCTTAGGATTCCTTGGATGTTGCAGGCTGCACCAGGCAAGTGTAAGGCTGACTTTGCATGAGGCAGCAAGGCTTGGGAAGGAGTTCTGGAGCTGTGTGTTAAATATGTATGGCTGGATTCATGTAAATTCAAACATTCATCTCATTAAAGCTGAAGCTGCTGCTTTCACAGGGTGCAACCACCCCATATGTTGTACCACAGATCCAGAGTCTCCCTGGGGGCTACAGAGAAGGGCTCAGGGATGGCACCACTTTGGAGCAGGGGTTACAGAGATGGAGGATTTTCTCCAGACACTTTAAGTATTACTATAGGTCATACAATTGCAAATATAAAAGCTGTGCCACAGCGGGGTTAATGCTGGAAAGAGGAAAACAGCCTTCTGTGGATGTGTGCCTGTTGCAGATTGCTCTTGTGATCTCCTGTATTTTCTTGAAATGTTGGTCTCTTATCAGATTCCTATTGAAAATGAATCAGTTTAGGAAAGGGAAA
Organism: Petroica traversi; assembly: GCA_025920805.1. Taxonomy (NCBI): domain Eukaryota; kingdom Metazoa; phylum Chordata; class Aves; order Passeriformes; family Petroicidae; genus Petroica; species Petroica traversi. The sequence continues at coordinate 3,651,129 of JAHLSL010000051.1, forward strand.
CATGACCGAGCTGAAAAAGCAAGTTAGCACCAAAACTGGAGTGGGAAAACAGCATTTTTTTCTTTCTAGCCACAGAACCAATTTTCTTTTTCCTGTTAAAAGAAATGTATGTACAACAACTACTGACACTGCACTAAAGAAATAACAACAGCTGTTTGTGAACTGAAGTTTAACCAGTGAATGCTGCTGGGTTTGTCCTTCTCCTTCTGAGTCTGGGGAGAGATGTGAGGAAGGACTGTGAAAAAGCTGTGGCAGGAAATGGGAGTTGCTGTCTCCTCATCGCTCTGAAATGCCACTGACACATTCACACAGGAAAAACCTGATTTAATTCCTGAGAACTGTGGCATTTGCAAAGCCTCAGATAATGGCAGGATGGAAGATTTTGGTGGTAACCTGGTTCGAGGGGATGTGGTCCCACAGCTCCAAAGGGAGCCCAGCAGCAGGGGTGGCTGGAGTTCACTCACAGGAGTCATTAAAGTGTGAAACAAACAAACAAAAGAAATTAAAAATAATTTTAGATTTATGCATATCAATTAATTGTACAGGTGTAGTCAGGTGCCAGTGAGGAGTTTTCAATAAAGAATTTTCTAATCTGTCTTGTCCTACAACCTCATCAACAGAAAGAAAAAAGCAAAAATGCTGCAAAATAACAATTTTGCCTCTGAAGCCTCTCCTCTTTTAAATGTGGTAGAGGAATTTTTCTCAGTTATGCAAGTATTGTGTATTTTTTCTTTTAGTTGGACATGCCCTGTGTTATAGAGGTAGTTGAAATAAAAGCCTTTTGTTTCTTGTCCTTTATTCTGTCTGCTGGCCTGAGAGCCATAAAAAAAGTTTGGGAGAAGTAGAAAATGTGCTTTTTGGAGAATAATTGAATGTATTCAGAATGGAGAACTTTTGGTAGCGTGGTGGAGGGAGGGATAATGAGGAGCATAAAGGGGCAAAATTTAAATCTTCGGAGATATCAAAAAGATGTATCCAAACAGGGCAAAAGGTAAATAAATCTTTAAAAGTGCTAATAGACTTAACAGAATAAAGCAAGGTTGTTTTCTTTCATAAATTTGAGTACAGTTATTATATTTTGGTTGTTAGAAAAAGTGAAGGTGAAGTGCACACATTTAAATTTAGCTGTTGCTGCAAATGCTCCCCCAATTTAATTTGCCATTTGTTTTCTTCATGAAGAATTTAATTATCCTGCAACCATTCTAACACATTCTCTCTTTAATTGCCTCTTTATTTTTACAGTAATCATCTATTCAGACTTTTTTGCTATACAGATCATTCTGACATTCATGTACTTAATGGCTTTTATTAAGAGTCAGTAAATAAATAAATGGTTTCTTTCTTTCTTTCTTTCTTTCTTTCTTTCTTTTTATTTTTTCATTTTTTTTCCATTTTATTTTTCTCTTTTTTTCCTTCTTGGCTACTCCATTTTCATCTTTAACTTTGGCTGTGCTTAAGCTCTTACTGGTACCAGGGAATAGCAAGATGAGAATTAAGCCATAAGTTTGTTTCAGTGATGTTTCACAAACATATTTGAGTGTGTCTCTTCACACATAAGGATGTAGCTATCAAAACTATGTCAACAGTGCCATTTTCCAGGCACAGGTCCAGTAGCAATATTACAAAATATTGTAGACAAGATGTTTGCACCCTGCTTTTATTTCAGTATCACTTTTCAAGGGAAAAAAAAAAAAAAAAGGGTGATTTTCTTACTGTGCATTTCTTGTAATGGCTGTTCCAACTCCCATTGTGATGGAATTTTCTAGAAATGGTGGGAGTGGAGAAAAACTCTCTTTGAGCATCTTCTGAGAAGTTCTGCTACCAAGTCAAGCAAAAGACAACATCCAGTCCCAACCAAAGATGTTCTGCTGCTGTAAAAGCTGTCCTGCATTCCAGGAGCTGTTCCAGAGGAAGTCTTGTGCTATTGAGTGATAAAAACTGCTGTGGAATTCTCTGACTGCATAACCAGGAACAGCCATGATTCCTTCCTGCTCTGGTCAGGATTACACAAGAGAAAATTAAAATGAGGCATTTTGTCCATTTTCCAAACCGTGTTTCATGAGGGTAAAACACAACTCTTTTTGAAAGTTCTACAAATGGCACACCAAATGTACAGCATGAAAACAGTGTCCTGTAAGGAGCCTTTACAGAGGAGTAAATTAATATTTTCTTCATCTTTCCAAGCAATAAGATCTTTATCTTCTGATGAGTAATTTCTGGTTTTACTACTAGGTAGGAGAACCCTTTAGATTAGGTCTTTTAAAAATACTTTCCACTATAGATTGGACAATATTTTTGCTGCATTTAACAAATAGAATATAATGAAGTTATGTACCCAGTTAAAGGTATTTAGCAATATTTTTGCCTGAAAAACTTGTTGCAAATGGTTATTTAGAACTGTTAGTTGTAATTCTAGATTTTATTTATACAAAATACAGAGATAACAGTATTGGAGTAATCATAATGATACAGTGTTGTACTAAATAATTTTATTTACAAGTAATCCTAATCTTGCAAAAGCTAATTCTGAGATGTAAAAATCTGCTACAAATAAAAACTAAGGTGGTGCATTTGATGATAAGCTGTGTAATTTGGATGTAGGTGGCTTTGCCTACAGAGCCCTACATGGGTGGAGCTTCATAGTTCTTTAGGGAGAAATAACGAGGTTCTCTGCCAAACTTGGAATGAGCCAAGAGTGACTGCAGTTACATCCATCTCCCGAGTTTCTGGTTGGAGAAACTGGGAAAAGCTACACTGTGCTAGAAGTTTGCTGCACTTTGTGGAGAGAATATCTCAAAATAGCATTTGAGAGAGGCAGTGATCTGCACCAAAACTGGATTCATTGTCTTATGCCAAGCCCTTGGCACAGTTGGGCTGTTCTCTGAAATAATCAGAAGATTTAGAAAAAGATTCTGGAAAAAAAAAATAGAAACAGATTTTATTTTTTTCCCCTCTCCTTTTGCTTTTTTTTCTCCCTTGAGAAGCCAGAGAAGAGCCAGGTTAACTTTGAATGTGCCAGAATGTAGTGGCTGAACGCTGAAGTAGCAGATGAATCCCTTGTCTAAATACCACGGCAATCCCAAATTTATTCTCAGGAGCTGGAAATAGGGCTGATCTTTGTGGTGCCCTTCAGCCTCCAAAGCACATCACCTGAGTCTCTCATTTTCACTGCAGCTGTGCCTCCAATAATCTCGGGCTCTGGAATGCTGAATTGGGCACTGAAAACCATCATGTTTTATTAACTTATTTCTCAGCCTTTTCTGCTCGTGGCCTGGAGAATGAAGCAGTGGGCAGGATGCAGGGATGACATTTATTTACATTATGGCCACTACTAAAATGGGAAATGACATCTCCCGTGTAAAACTGCATTTTTCTTTTCCTTTACATGCAAAGGTTCATGCAGCTACATAAAAATATAACTGGGCTTGAGCATAAAAGCTACAGGTGGCTGAAATGATTCATCATTGGAGATGTCTGCTTACCAGTTCTTTGATTTATAGTGTGGGAAAAGGGAAGGATTTTATTTTGGGCTCCAGAGACTTGAAGTGCTTTGCAAGAAAAAAAAAAAATCCTCAAACAGCAGCTGGGGAACTTAGAAAGAAAAAAAAAATACCAAATGATGTTATCCTATGTAAAATAGTCAGTAAAATTAAGGTTTCCTGCATATGTTATGTGTGGCTATGGCAATAAGATGCATGGGCAATAAGGATGTCCTGGATAAGTGAAGGAATGAATGAAAGGCAGTTCTTGGCCTTCTGCTGCCTTCAAACTCAGTGTGGATCCATCACACATTGCCAAAGGCTAGGGGCTCATTAGGTGGTTAAAATACGAGAAATGCAACAGGGGAGGATGAGTTGTGGTGAAACAGCAGCAAATGTTGCCGTGGTTTGCAGTGTTGGTGCTGATGGTGTTTACAGCTGGTGCTCCAAGTTTGGTACTTCCTGAAGAGCTGAGAAATTCCAGCTGGATTCCAAGTGAGATGGCATCAAATCACCAGGCATTGCTGTGTGTTCCCTTTGAATCCCAGTGACTTCCGAAGCTTTGGGATTTGGTGGCTCCCATTTCCTGGCTCCTCTGGACACCTGCATTTCTGCACTGACACAAATGTGTGAGCTGGTGTCACCCCAAGGGAGAAATGCTCAGGAAAACACTGCCAGCAATGCCTTGAGAATTGGCAGTTGTGAGTCCTTCCAGGCACCAGCAGCAATACACAACTTTAAGTAGAATTTGTCAGGAACTGTTCACATCCGAAAGGACAAACACGCTCCAGAAGTCAACCTGAATCCCACCCTGCTTGCTGCAGGGAAAAATTTAAATGTTCAGCCTCTTTGGCTGACTGAACATTTGCTTGTGAGAGAGTTTATCACTTATTGTAGCCCCTACTCCACTCCAGGAGTACTTGTGTCTGTCTCCCTGGAAAAAGAAAAAACAAAAAAGCAACAAACCCAGTCAACAATTGAATAAGAATTTTATTTCTCCAGTATAATTTTTTCTTGCTACCAGTTTTAAATTTGCTTCTAACTGAAAGTCCATTCTCTTATCCTTCACTGGGTTTAGTCTGCATATAAACAACATTCACTTGCTGAATCTCATGTTTGGTCCTCTGGAACCTGCTGCTATTTTTGTAATTGATTCCAAGTCCTTGGCTGAGTTTCTAGGAAGGCTCTGCCTCATGAGCCTGAGGTTTCTGCTTGGCAATTTTTTGAGGATTTTATCTGTCAAGTGTAGTTGTGTTCACGAAGAGAAGCAATTTCTGAGGTACTACTTCCATGAAGAGGCATGAAATTGGGCGTTGGGAAAAGCTATTATAGGTGTCTTTTGTGATTTCAGAATGATTTAATTATGTTTTTCCACATAACTGTGAGCCAAGCAAAGTAAATAAAGATGCCAGCTTGCCAGCTTTTTTTTTTTTCTTCACCCCCCCTTAAGTATCAGTAAAAGAAAATTAATAATCTTTTGGCCTCGCTGCAATGTTTTAAAAGCTCCACACTTTTCCCAGCTCTGTTGCACCATTGTATCTCCAGCACTAGATGAGGCAACAGAACAAAGGGAGAGCCTAACCTTGTTATTTATCTCTGAAAGTGGTTATTGCAGGAGAGGACCAAGAGATCTTGGTGTGCCACATGAAGGGAACATGACACTGCCATGCTGGGTGTATTCACCTGAGGCACAATAGAAATCTTCAGCTGATCTTCCTGAGCCATTCATTCCCATAAATCCATGTACGGAAACACCGATGGTTTGGAGTGAGATGGTTCAGTCCCCACAAGAGGCTGTTGTGAGAGAGACACTGCACTCTGCTGATGCTGTGCTGTGAGCTGGTTTCTCATGTATAAAACCACAGCAGGGCACACTTTTCCCATTTAGAAGTCCTTGTTATCCAGTGAGCAGGTGAGCAGGGTGGAATTGTGTACCTGGATGAGGGGACAGCCCAGGAGAGGGGACCTGCCTCACCAGGGACAGTCTCTTCAACATTACTTTGTGTTCCAAAACTCCCCTGAGAGGGTTCCCGACATCCTTCATGACCACAAAACAATCCTGAGCATTTTTCCCACCAGAGCCTGCTCTGCTCCTGCCAAAAAAATTTCTGCTCTGGTGTCCAAGCGTTCCTCAGGCACTGAACTCCAATTCTTTCAAGGCTGAGGAACTGAGCTCATTCTGGAAATTCATTTTATACAGCTTTGTCCAGACTGCTGAGAAGCTCAGGTGATCTGCTCCTGCTCCTCTCTGTAGTTTATCCATTTTGCCACTCATTATCACCTTTCACTAACTTTATCATTCCCTACTTTCATCTTTGGCCTGGTAACATGTGCAGTATTGTCAGGCTCCATATCTCATTAGACACAATTAAAAAGATTATATATTAATTCATATATTCATATGAATATATTAATATATTCAATACCATGAAAAAGCCTAAAAATAAAAACTGGTTTATATAAACCTAAATAAATGTGTATACTTTTGCAGCTATTCTTTTAAACGTATATCTTGTATCCAGGTTAAAAAGCAGATAAATTACTCTCTTCAGTCATGAAATCCTTTACCAGTTTGTTATTTTCCACGTGAACTTTTCTTTAGCTTATGCTTGTGTATGGCAGCCAAGGCATAACTAAAACAGCAAAAGGTCAGGATAATGAGCCATTTCCATGGGTGAAGCCAATATTTCTCTACATGCCTCCTACCTGCTGATCTCATCTTTTAAAGTGTTGTGTGATGCTATGGTTGAAGAACACCACATAAAACAAATTGTTTTGAAGCCGAGCCAAGTATTGTAGGTCAAGATTTAGGCAGGCAGAAATTTCAGTAGTACATCCTTGAAAAATAAATTTATCCATGAATTGGGTAGGGAGATACTGCTAAGGAATATTTTGAAGATGGTTATACTCCCACCTGAAAGGAAGTGTTGAATGTTATAGAAGATTTTATTTGCTTATTTAAACTCTTTTTTTTTTTTTCTCTGCAACACTCCTTCTCTCTGCCTTGATTATGTCGGAAATGACAGGGAAAAAAAAAAATCTGTCTTGTCTAGGTAATATCTTGTTACTCAGAAGCTGCCTGAACTTACTCAGCAAGACGTGCCCATTCTCACTGAACAATAATCACAGTGAGACACTTCTGGTTATGTGCAGACTGACAAGCAGATTAAACAAGATATGTAATTTTCCTGTGATCATAAAACAGACAAACACGTTGTAATGTCTATTTAAAAGAGCAAATTAAGTTGTTCAGCGACTGATTGCCAACACATAGACAGTGATGTGAGGAAAGATGCAGCAGAGGCTGAGATACACCAGGTGAATTCCTGAAGCACAATCCATGTGCTGCTCTTTTCCATGTAAAACTTCCTGCATCACTTGGTGTTACGAGCCAAGGTTCTGCTGGTGGGGCTGAGCTCTGCATTAATCTGAGCAGTGTATTAAGGCCATTTTTAAAAAATAAATTATAATAAATGTGACAAAAATGTGGTGCTCAGCCTTTACATGACATGTTGTCCTCACAACAGTTGTTTAGGAGGAGTGACCAGGACTGCCCAGGTGTTTCTTGAGCCTCAGGGGTGTTCACACATCACAGCCCATCAACCTTCCCTCCACAGATGCACCAGGTGTTCTCAGGTTGGATCAATTCTGCTGGGAAAAAGGCTCAATTGCCTGATGATCAAAGGAATGAAGAAGGGTGGAGATACAGCAATCTGTTAACACATTTTATCCAGTAACTATTTTATGGAAAATTTAGAACAAAGCACCATTCTCAAGCATAGTTTCTCTTCCTCTGTCTTAGAAATATTATTTTAGCACTCCAGCCTTGGGAAGAGATTGTGCCCTCAGGAGTTTGAGCACATGGAGTTACCTAACAGCAGTCCGAACTTAGACATCTCAGCTGTGTGAAGGACAAGGCTTGCAGCTCTACCAAGGACCTAAAATTTGCTTTAGCTTGCTGTAAGGGTTGAGGATGCAGAGATTTAGGATGGTATTCTGGGGCCTGATTACCCTGTCTGTGAATTGCACAGAAATCCAACACTGCCTGATGGATCCTGGGGCTGGCTGCAGACTTGAACTGTAAATGGCTGAGTCTTTAACATGTCCCAGTTTAGTTTATGTGCCTGAATGGATGATTTATTCTAGGAGCTAATAAAAATCCACATATTTAAATTTGACTCCTTGTGCTCCTCTGCTGAATTCCGGGGAGCTCACCCACGGCAGAGCTACAAGGTCATGAACCTGATCTCTGATTTCCATGTCTTTTTTTCAGTGGTGATTCTACCATGGCAGAATTATGGGCTGAGGTGTCTGACAAAGTTCATTGCAGCTGTGACATTTTTCTTGTATGACAAGATATTAAAAACTAATAAAATGGCCAACAAATGTAAGATAAAAACATGCTGCGTTTTATCAATTCAGCAACTGAATTCTATCAATCAAGCCCCCCCCTTTCTGCCAGAGAATCAATCCATGGAACTTTATATTGTGTCTCTAGCATCAGCAATAACAAACAAACAAAAAGCTTGGGGTAGATTACAACAAAGTCTAATTTGTGAAAGGGTTGTACTTCAAAAACTCAAAACATAAAGCAGAAAAGAAAAAACAAGGCTCACAGCATATGTATGATAAGAATAGTCTAGACATCAGTGCATGAATATTGAATCACAAATACTGAATAACACAGAGATAAGATCAAGTAAATTTATGAAACACATCGGTGCTGAAAAGAATATGAATATTTAAGAGAGAAAAAGTGAATTCACGGAGTTCAATTAGAAGAATAGTCCAGTAACAAGCTCCTGTAAGTTTTCCTTTGGGTTTATTTCAGAAACAAAGAAAAAAGGTATTGATCTCAGTTCCATATGCAAACTTGTGTTTTAGCATCAGGTATTGTGTTGCTTGAGGAACACCGTGAAGGAACCTCCAGGTCACGTAAATGGTGTCTGGTATTTCAGGGCCCTTTCCATATGCTGCTTTTTGTTGGTCTATCATGATCCATGTCAAAAGCAAGCACTTATTTTCTGTCCCTGCTGTTCCCACTCAAAGAGGAGTTCCAGAACCTGATTATGGTAATAGCTAAGAACCTTCTCATTTCCAGCCAGAATTTATTAATGGGCAATTTATACTCATTTGTACTTCTGCCAATAGCCCTTTAGTTTAAATTGTCTCTTTCCCCGCTGTTGATCCTCTGATATATTCATAGACACCAGTCATAATTCCTCTTCATTTTCATCCCCTGGCACCAATCAAGACGAAAACTTGCAGTCTCCCCTCAGACTGCAGCTCTCCATTCCCCTGCTAATCCCTCAGGCTGTGATTCTGCTTAAAGCCGAGTTTATTCTCCATGTATCCATTGGGGTGTGCACAGCTGCAAGGAGCTGCCTTGCAAGGAAAGCACTCAGGAGCATCCTGGGGCTTGACATCAACACTCTTCTTTTTGGGAAATGCTTTTCCCAATGCTCTCAGTGATGCATTTCCCCTTTTCCCAGGCAACGCTGCTCTGGTAGCTCCTGGTCACTCTCTGATGAACTATGTGACAAGGATCCTTTGTTGTTTCCTATTGGGAAGTCCTGAACAGACTGAAAAGCTCTGCTTTTGTTCCCCCGGTGTATTGTCTGGCACTTTCGACATGTAAACTTCAGCCAATTTCTTTTATTTGCACCAGCTCTGTATTAGTGATGTTTTTCAACGTTGCATAATCAGTAAATTTTAATTCACAGAGTACTGAAAGGCTGTTGGTGCTCTCCAGTGGGTATTATCATTACAAAAAGAGAGGGCAGTATTTATGTATTACAGATGCATTTAGGAAACATAATTGGGACCCACTGCAGCCAAAAGGCTTTATTAGCATGCAAGAGGTTCAGAAATAATGGCAGCTGAATGCATTTTGCTGTGTGTGCCTCGAGTCTGCTTTCATGGGCTCATACAGGATCTCAAAATGTTTGGGTTGGAAGAGCCCTTTTGGATCTCATTCCAGCGCACACTGCCCTGCCAAGGCCTGGGACACCTTCCACAAGATGAGGTTGCTCAGAGCCCCATCCAACCTGGCCTTGGTTGTTTTTGCTCTCAGGTAAGACAAAGCTAAAAGGTAAATCCTTTCTGCCTTTATTGACAATCCCCAGCAGCCGCCAAAGAAATAAATTCAATATTAAGAAACTGCAAGCTGAACTGCTTTTCCTGTTCACAGAAACAGCCAAAACATCTGAGCATGAGAACCTGGCGTGAACCTTTTGTGAACCTCATGTCAGCTCAGGAGGAACTGACGAAAAGGATAGTCAGATCAATTGCTTAAACCTTTCATTAAAAAGCCATTCAGGAGCAGTTAGTTCCTTATATCACTCATCTTGAATGAACTGTGATAAGCAGTGTGTTTCATTGAACACAGAAGGAATAAATGAAGGCAGGATTTTATTACGGCCCATTCCTGTGGGAGCAGTTTGTCCGGGAAGCTCACAGCTCCTCTGAGTCATTGGCAAAGGTGCATCACTTAGGGGAGATGAGATCAGCAGCATCTTTGCCTGATTGACGGCTCTCCTGAGGGACCAGGTGCCTGGCACTAGAGCAACATGAAAGTCAGGAAGCTTAAGATTGGCTCGGGTGTCTTTGAGAAAGCAGGGAGGCTTTTGTGGCAGACCGGGATCACAACTTCAGAGAGTTCACGGAGATGCAGGGAAGTAAAAAATGCTGCCCTTCATGTCTCCTGTGGAAGAATGAAAACACTGAGCAAAATGACCTAAATCATTGCTGGATGAACTGTCACTACTCCCCAGGCTTGGGGAAAATAGATCATCCTAAAAACACTCACAGCTGCTTCTGCTACCCCGAATTCCTGCAGATCTCATGGCTTTTTCTGCAGCTCCTTGTCTTGAGCTGTGGGTCTGCCAGAGAGCTGTAAAGCTCTCTCCTCTTGTTTCCTTCCACGCAGCTCCTTCCTTTAAATCTTGCAGCAGAAATATCATGCCTTGACAAATTCAGAGGTTTCTGTAGCAGTGATAAAAGTGGAAAGCTCAGTGATGCCCATTCTTCACTGCCTGTGTACTTTGTAAACCAGTTCTCCCTGAGAAAGGAAGATCAAAGTGGGTGCAGAATTTTAGAAAAGACAAGAAATGTCAGTCCCTGGCTTTTATCTCTTTAAATGTCCTATCTGGAGCATTAAAAAATATCAGTGCTCTGCTTCATGATTTTTCTTTGCCTCCTCACTCCCCAAGAACCCTGTTACAAATCTAACCAAGCCTTAAATGTATACACTGTCTCCCATAGCTTGTCCTTCAATATTTCAAACATTGCCAGAGGCAGTCAAACTCTGTTTTCGTCCAAAGGTTTTCAGGATCAGTATTACAGCTATTACAAGCCAGCTACTAAAGTAGAAAATACATTTGCTTTTTTACTGTTTAATGTTTTATTTAGTAAAGGCATCTGGCAGAGGCCTTAATAACGTACCCTAACTCTTGGTCAGTCCTGAAGGGCTCAACCAGTTGGACTAAATGATCATTTTAAGTCCCTTTCAAATGAAATATTCTTTCCTAATCTATTCTATTTTATTCTTTTTTGTTATATTCCATCTATTTTTACCCTCTACATTGTTATTGCATTTTTTGCTTTTTCACTCATATGCTCCCCTGGCAGGATTATCAGTTCAGCAATGGAGCAAAAATTTCTGGGGCCAGAAAATGTCGGTCACAATAAGAAAACAAAATACATTTGAAATGATCTGGTGAATAATTTAGGGGAGGAGGGGAAAGTGTTAGTCTGAAGTCAGAAACAGATAGCAGCCAACAGTGGTTCTCTAATGGTTTTGTGGGGATGTCTGGTGGATTTGAACAATTCCTGTCTGGCTGCTCTTGCCCTCCAGTTAGAAGCAGTTTGTGTGAAACTTGAGCTGAGTGATAGCTTGCTCCTTTTCCTGGCTGGCTAAAATGAGAGAATATTTTGGTTTTCCCTGGTCTTGACAGTGGGCCTTGTAACATGTCCTTTGAGAAAACAAATTTGTAATGATTTCATTCCCTGATCAATAGGCTCAGACAATATTCACAAAAAAAGTGAAGGACCTGTGTAAGAGAAGGAAATGTAAGAACTCCCAGAGAATCCCTGTTTTCTCCATAATACTTCAGCTCTCCGACAGCCCTGGAATGGTTTGGGGTGGAAGGGACCTTAAAGCCCATCCAGTTCCACCCTTGCCATGGGCAGGGACACCTCCCACTGTCCCAGGCTGCTCCAAGCCCTGTCCAGCCTGGCCTTGGGCACTGCCAGGGATCCATGGGCAGCCACAGCTTCTCTGAGCACCCTGTGCCAGGGCCTGCCCACCCTCCCAGGGAAGGATTTCTTCTCAGCATCTAATCCAAACCTATCCGCTTCAGTCTAAAGACATTCCGCCTTCTTTCCTCTCTAGACACCCTTATGGAAGTATCTTTTAATATCTATTTTAGGGTAAATGCAACCATTTTGCTTTTAAAAGCCACTCACATGATACTACAACTTAAAAATCAATGAAATGCGGTTATTTGTTGGAGATAGACTTTTTTTTATTACTTTTCCCATAATGGACCTCACTTGTCCATTTCTTGTTGCTGTTCTCCAGCTTTCCTGGCAGGTCCCTCTATTCTGGTTCAAGCTGCTGCCTGTCTTTCAGGAAAGAGTGCAAACAAACCCAGTCCATTTGTGAGTCCAGTAGTTCTCATCCAGTAGGAGCTGCTGAGCATCAGACAAATATTGGAGGAAGAAAATTATAGGTGGTGAAGGATGATTGATCTGTGTTTTCTTAGGAAATGAGATGAGTGTATTGATTTTGCTCAAACAGGCATTTTATTAAACAGGTGCCACCTCGTCTGGTTCCAGCTCCACACCTCAGTGTGCAGAACCATTTCAGAGTAACTTTAGCTCCCCACTTTATCCTCTGTGTGGGAATCATTATCGGGAAGGAGTAGAAGATTTAAGGACTGGACTAGGGACAGGAAATCAACAAGGACAGATACAGGAAAAATATTTATTATCTTCCTATGCACAGGTGCCCAAAAGGCAAAGAAATGTACCAGAAACCACTGGGAAAATGGGCAGATTTAGTCTGTGTGAGGTTTATTAACCTCTAGGCAGTATGTAGGTTGTGTGGCACAGAGCTCTAGGGAAAGCCCTGAGATATTTGTGTGAAACCACTTTCTTTTGGAATAGTTACATTAGAATAAGTAGCAACTCTGTGTGCCAGCCACATCCGCTTCTCTCCCAAAATTTCAGCTTTATTTTGACAGCTGCAGTCGCTCCAGAATGGAAGCTCCAGGGCTCAGATGCTGGTAGAGACCCTTCTTCATATTCATGTTCATTCCACTCCCAAGCAGAGCTCGATGAATAATGATCAGACGGATTAAAGTTGTTCACACATTAAAATACAGATTTCTCTTCTTCCTTAGGTCATACCCAGTTACTTTAAGCCAGCCCTGTAGCAGAAATTTCTCTGTCCATTTGCAGGCTATTTTCTGTTTCATCTGCATAGTTTTGAAAAATATCCTCCGAGCACCTCCTTGAGCTGGGTTTCTCAATCTTTTTTTTTTTCATTTTCCTGGAGGCAAAAGAAATGTTCATTAAAATATTGAGGTTTTTATTTTGATCAGCAAAATTATTGAAACTCAGCACACAGCTGGAGGCTGGGAAGGGTTGGAGCAGTTTTTGTTTGGTTTTGTGCTGTTTCATGCTGGAAAACATTGCAGTCTGTATTTCTACAAGGTTTCTTCAGTTTGTTTGTGTCATGCCTTGTGCTGATGGTGAATGTTTAAGGTTCTGTGAAGGATGTCAGCAGTAATGACATATATAACGTCCACTGCTTATCCAGCATTACATGTCCAATGTTAAGTTATTGAGGCAGAATGTATTCCCTTTGCTTAGTGTGGCTTTGTATCATTAAATCAAAACGAGTTTTAAAAGCTTAGAAAATCAGTGGATATGAAGAATAATAAAGACATAGATGTTGAAACCTTTCTCATGACCTTGGTTGTTTTTTATAACTGTAATAACTTCAGGTTTGGTTTTGTTTTGGGTTGTTTTTTTTCCTAAATAATTGTTATGACTAATGTGCAAAAAATGGATGTTTAAGCAGAGCAAACATACCCCTCAATAGAAAACTTTTGAGCAACTCTTGATATAAGTAAAATGTTGATTTCTAATGTTTAACTTGCTGACATGCAATTTCCTTAACAAGCTTTTTACAGTGCATGTGTGATATTTCCAGCTAGCGTAAATGGTGTTGGTATTTCCTTCCCGAGACATTTAAATATTTCAGTACATTTACATGTTTCTAAAGTTTACAATTCAGGAATAACAGGAACATTTGGTGACATCTTGCTGTGTTCCATTCGCAGAGCTGCTCCCCAAGTGCCAGCAGCTGAATTGCCAGTACAGATGTGCCATCAGCAGGAACGGCACCCGGTGTTACTGCGGGGACGGCTATGAAACGGGCAGTGACGGCAGGAGCTGCACAGGTAATCCATAAATCCAATGTAACATTAGCACCAGGGTGTCCTGAGGGTTCCCTGTGGGCTGCCAGGGACTGCTGGACACCCAGGACAGCACTGTCACTTCCTTTGTCACAGATGTTGGTCATGACAAACCTGGGCTTTCAGGCAGGGAATGGGAAACAGAGCCCTCAAATGACAGTCAGGGCTTCCCTCCTCTCTCTCTGATGCTCCTGTGCCCTCAGGAGCTCTCCTGAGCTTCTGAAGGATCAGCTGGGCTGGAGGAGTTCTGGAGCTACAGCTCAGCTCTGTGAGCTGTTCTCCCTCCTCACCTCCTCACCAGGAGAGCCTGTCCCACCTGCAGTGTTCCATAAAGTCACACCTAGATTAGAATTTGATGAATGAACCCTCCCAAGGTCATGCAACTTAGCTGGGGACATTACTTTGGAGTAATTAATTGTAGCCTGAAACTATGAACTTAAGTTGTAGGCTGTTCCCTTCCATTTTTGAAATGTACAACTTCTTCATTCTCTATCCAAGTATTTGTTTCTTGCTTTATTTTTTCTCTATTGATAATCATATTGGAGTTCTATAGATGTGCTCACTACCCATCACTCCTCTCAAAAACTAAAAGTACAGAGCCAGATTCTTCATAAATGTAATTTATTACAAGTTCTTTCAGTCTATGGTTGTCATGTTTCGTGATTAAAAATATATCTCAGGAAATAATTTAAACAGCAGGTTTTTTAGAGTGTCAATTTATTACTTTAACCCTCAACCACTGTTAAATAGCATATTTTGATTTTATGGTATTATCCTTATACACCCTAGTTGAGAAAATTGTTCTTTATATTTATTAGAGGAGTATATAGCTTTTGATGTTGGATGGGGGTTTAATGGAGACGTGGTGACAGCTCATTTAAGGAACTGTAAGACATTGCCAGCAAAAATAGGTTGAGAAGGATAATCAATTATTTCCTCTCCTGAAATGTGGCTCCATTCATCAAGCCTGATAACCAGTGATCTCTAGTACTAACAAGGACCCAAATGTCTCCCTAACATGATGCAGACATTGAAGACTACTTGAAATATTGAAGGTTTTATCTTTCAAAATTAAGAGCTTGAACTTGAAAACTCCTACCCTTTTTTCTGGCTACTCAAGTGATTTCAACAGCCAAAATCTCTGATAAATTCATGGTTTGAGAAGGGGAAAACACCAACCCCTCACACCAAAATGACTTCATGACTTAAACATCTCTCTTAAAATTTTCAATTTTGTTGAATTTATTTTTTTTCCTGATCCCTAAACGAGCCCTCGTTAATGTCCCCGCAGATCGCAATGAGTGTGACACGTACGGAAGCTGCAGCCAAACGTGTGTGAATACAGAGGGATCCTACACCTGCAGCTGTGTGGAGGGCTATGTCCTTCAGCCTGATAACAAGTCCTGCAAGGCCAAAAATAGTAAGTTTTAACACCTTTTTCCCTTCCTGAAAACATGTTGTGGTTTGGTCCTAGAGGGTTCATTTGGAAAGACAGAGATGAACACAGGTGAGATGAACTTTCCTTCGCTGTACTACAAAGAGCCACACAGCAAGCTTAGAAAAAAAAAATTTCACTTATTAAGACAATACTCCAGGGGAAATATTAAAAGTTATTATCTGGAAATTATTAATTAAAGCAAAATACTCATTTCGGCCAAGATTAGAAGAGTTCCCAGTTTCCCTGTTCATAAATAAATCAAAGATTTTCCTCACACAAACAAAAAAGGCTGTTTACTCTGGGAAGACAATGGAGACAGGGGAAATGATCATGAGGTAATTGTACCCTTAGGATGAAAAAAGACATGAGATTGCTTTGTCCTTGCATTATCCCAAGAGGTGAATTTCCTGATATACATATTCACACGAGGCTCTTTGTTGCTTAGTGCATGTTTTCATTACTTATAGTGGATTGGGTATTTGAGGAAATTAGTCAATTGTGCTTAATGAGGCAATATAGTACACAGTGTTTTCTTATTCAGCATAATGAATTAACAATGCTTTTATATTAAAACCCCAAAAAAGTTCCTTAAGGAATTCTTCAACATCCACAGTGCTGAAGTGCAGGCAGCCGAGTATGAAGTCATGTTTGCTGTATATATTTTTAAGTCTTGCTTTTTTGTAACTATTTGGCCATCAGAAAATAGAAAGGTCTGATGTTTTGAGGTTTCCTCGCCTAAAGACCATTACTAAATGGTTCTTCCTTTATCATACCTAGGAGTTAAAGAGTATTTTCCTGCTTATCCTGTTTTTTCTTGATCTATACATGGACAATTAAAAAAAATCCCCAGTGAAGTCTTGTTAGATAAGAAAGTCCACACAAAGTAAAAATATTTTAATATTTTTTATTCTCCATTACATGAAAATCAATAATGCAGTGCTGGATCAGGAAATCCTCATGGTGCCAGTACTGGGCTTGAGATGAACATTTTAGTTTCCCTTTATACACAAAGAAAACTGGGTAACAACTGAGCATTGTGGTGAGCTCTTGGTGTTAAGATGAAACAAATCACATTAATAAGGAACTTCTCTGTATTTTTACTACTTCATCACGTTTATTTGACAGTGGTTTTCATATTTTTGTTATTTTCAGAAAGGAATGAACTCATTAATCAGAGAAACCTCTGTAGGACAATACATACCAGGATCATGGTGCTGCTCAGAGTGTTTCTCATGGCATTGTGGTTTTGTGTAAACACAAGGTAGCTTTGGATCAGAAGAATAGAATCCAAGAAAAAAGAAAGGTGTTTAAGAAAAAAAAAAAAACAACCCAGCACTTAGAAAAAACTATCAGTTTTTGTCCTTAAAGAACTTTAGCAAATGAGGATGAAAAAAGAGCAACCTCTCTGCTTTGTCTACATTTGGCAAAAGTAGTTGTCAAACAGATGAAGAAAATGAGCCGAGGAATATTCATCTCTGTGTTTAAAGCTGTGAGAGACAAGAAGCAGCACTGGAGGTGTAGGCTGGGCTGTCTGTGGAACTTTCAGTGTTAATGACAGCAGATCTGCCATGAGTAGGGATCTCCATCCATGCTGAGATCCTGGACACGACACAGTCCGAAACACCAAACCACCACATCCCAGCTGGCTCTGGAAATGATCTGGGATGTTTCTGAACATGGAGGAGCAATGAGGGTGAAAGGAAGTAGGAAAAAGGATTAGGAAATAGTTTTTTGTTGTTTTTTTTTTTTTATGGAAAGAGTGATAAATACTGGGATTGTCTTCCCAGGGGGGTGGTGGAGTCACCATCCCTGGATGTGCTTAAAAAAAGATTGGATGTGGCACTCAATGCCATGGTTTTGTGAAGGTGTTGGGGCACGGGTTAGACTCAATGATCCTGAAGGTCTCTTCCAACCCAGTGATTCTGTGATTCTGTGGTGATTCTGTGATGATTCTGGGTTGATTCTGTGATGTTTCTGTGATGTTTCTGTGATGATTCTGTGATGTTTCTGTCATGTTTCTGTCATGTTTCTATGATGATTCTGTGCTGGAGGCCTCAGGAGGTGCTGAGCAGGTGACACTTGCAGGAGCCCTGCCCATGCTGGGGACAGTGTGGTGACCCTGCAGGTCCACCAGCTCTGCATGGCCTGGGATCCTGTCCCCACTCAGGCAGCTCTGCACGTGTGGTGTGGCACAATTATCACAGAGCTCTTCAGAAGCTGCTCTTTGCTGCCCTTCAGGCGGCCAAACACTCACCTGGGAAGGTGAGGAGGTCTCTCCCTCATTAAATTCTGCATTTTCTTCCTCAGCACAATTAAATAACTCGGGAGCTGAAAGCTTTTAGCTGCACATTCCCTTTGGGAAGGATGTTAAAATAGGTATCAAAACAGCTGGGGGCTCACCGTGTGGTTTTTTCCAGACTTTTTAAGCATATTTTCTTTTATGAATAAAGAAGCAGTTAATGGTTTCTTCTGAGGTGAAAATGAAACAAAACACAGCTTTGCTCAACAGAGTTTTAGAACTTATTTGTTTACTAAGTTTTAATGCCTAAATTGCAAGATCTGCATGTGATGAGAAGAGTATTTAAGGAAAGAAAATTACAGAATTGGGAATATCTAGCTGAGGAAAAGAAATTCATCTGTTTTACAAAAGTTCCTGGTATGTTTTATATCTCTGAAACCAATCTCAAGAGAAATGCTGTGTGGTAAGAAACATTTGTCATGTAGATAAAGTGGGATGAAATGATGACAAAGGAAAAAAAAATAGATTCTAACCTTTAGAGAAAAAATCAGCCCTGTTGAACTGAGCAACACAATTTTCTTGTAAAATCTCACCGAACTAAGTTTTGAGACTTTAGAAATAGAACAACCCATTTGTGAGGCACATGATGGTTAAATATCAGAAATAATGTCACAACAAAATTGAACTGCTCAGTATTTTTTTCAGATTTTTATGCGATGGATTTATTGGTGGCAGCAGAGTCCTTATGATTTACAGTGCATTCCTCAAGAAAAGGGATTTTAAGCTGCTTGTAAAAACTGATTTCTGGGGTTTATGTCTTTCATATCATTGTGGTGGAAAAAGTAGAAAATTCTGGCATTTCTGAGAGGTTTGGTTTTTTTGTTGTTGTTGTTTTCTAATGAGAAGTGTCTGTTGGCAGTGCAGAACACCTTTGTTTCTGATTTGTTGTGGCATCACTTATTGATCTGTATTTTAGGCAAGTTCAGGTAGTAGGGAAATGTAAGACTTTCATCTTTTCCACTACTCAATCTTAAACATAATTCAAAGGAAGGTGCTTTCATTTTAGTCAAGAAGGATGAATCATAAAACTTCCCTGGATTAAAGAGCTATTCACTTCTTATCTTTCCTATAAAATGAAAAAAATATTAAAAAAATATGAAAAACTTGTGAAAAAATAACACATGAAGTCCACTTGTTTGAAAAGCTGCTGTCAGCTCACTGGAACTCTTCCTAAATCTGTCCACTAAACTTTTAAGCTTTTTAGAGTCTTTTCTCCAGGGACAGACAAAGTTTTTTGTGAGGTTGAAAACACATTTTTTTTTAGTATCTCCTGTTTTTCATCTGTATTATTCTATACAGTAAGTTGATTTCTATATTTTTTATGAAATGTTAATATTTTTGTGCAGTTTTATTATTAAAATACTGTTTTTCAAATGATGAAATCAGCCTTTATCTGAGCAACACTGAAGGAAGCAGGTGATCCACCCTACTGTGGAAAGCCACGATTAACTGCCTTAATCCATTGAATTATTTAATGTATTTATCCTTTAAAAATACAATTTCAAGCCAAATAATCTAGTTTCTGTATTTTTAACGTGTAGTGGTGCCTGCTGAGCAGAACCTCTTGGCAGAGCCACGGGTCCTTCCAACACCTTTGTCTGCAGCCAGGTCTGATTACAACTGCTGCTCGAGAGGTTTGGAGCTAATTCCTTTGAAGAATTGCCTCATGTCTTAGACCCTAATACCAAAACACAACCTTTCTCTGGAGTTTAGTGAGTATTAAATCCTCATTACAGTTCTCAATAGGTCAGCTCAGGAAGAGATTTGGTTCTCTCTCACAATCCTAAACTACCTGGTGGCTTTGGGACTGCAAACAGCTCCTGCGAGCTGCCTTCTCTTTGAGGCTTTAGATATTGCAGACTGTGGAAATATCCGGCTTAACACAAAGTAGAAGAGCAAAAAAAAATCATAATAAAGGTCTTTTCACTCTGCTGGTAGTTGGGAAAAGAGTGATTGAATCCAGAAGAAGGCAGTGGTGTTATTTTGAGGGGAGAGAGAAGCTGAGCACGGAGCTGTTGGAAGTAAAAATAAATCCCCTGACTCAGCAGGCTGCAGATGGAAACGCTCCTTTTGTACCAGTCTGGAAGGTCTGGGGTGAGTGGGTGAGAGGGACAGAAGTTCTTAAGCCTGGCTTTCTTCTCAAGGGTAGCAAAAGTTGCTAAGAACAAGGAGAAAGAGAGATTTACAGGCAGTGACTGCAAAGGGACACACCTGGCAGATTTCAAACAGAAATTGCTTGGTGAGAACTCCCCCACACTCCCTTATCTTCTGGAAAAGAGAAAACAAACAAGACTTGAGGGCTTCACTCATGGCTTACACCACAAGGGATTGTTTCACAGAGAAATTCAATCCCTGCACTTCTTGGATATCTTCTGAAATTCGAAGAAAAATAATGCTTGGATCTGACTGATGGATGGGTGGAAGTGAATGTGAGGATGATGAGGACGGGCAGTGAGTTCCAAAAATAATGCTGCAGAAGTGTGGCTTTACAAATATCCACATGGGATTTATTGGAGAGGGACGAGTTTCAAGACAAAATACACATTATGGAATGGGAAAGAATAAAAAAGGAGTAAACAAAATCCACATTAGAAAGAATACATGCTGAAGCTTTATAGAAATAAGTTTTTTACATGGCAAAATAAATTAAAAAAAAAAAAAAGGCTGCAAGATGTTCAAATAAAAGCAGATATTACCAAAGAACAGAACACCTCCTGCTGTGGCTTTGAACAAGACCACAGAGCCCTGTACTACTGAAGTATTCTTCTCTCTTTAATCAGACCTGCTGATGAAGTACCCTTGTCAAACCCTTTTATTTATGTTTTCTTTATTTTTTTTTTTTTTTACAATTTAGACATCTGGAACTGCCTAAAAAAATTGAGAACTCCATTAGGTGGAATGTTGATTGGAAGTGCTCCATGTCAATGCAGTGTTCCAACATGGATGCATTCCTTTGAAAACAAGCAGATCACATTGGGGTGAGGGCTCCTGACATGACAACACAAACATTATTCACATCTGGCTGAAACTGCAGGGTTTCTATGCTTTAAGGTGCACTGGTTTTTTTGTTAGGTTGGCTATAACTTCTTTGAGCTGCACCCTCTCCTCAGGTTTTGTCTTATTTTACAGGTAAGATTGTATGAAAAGCACCCTACAACATTTTGTGTGTCCTCGTGGGTTCTGCAGGTTTTCCTGGCCTTTGTTCATTTTGAAATATCAGTAATCTGGACAGAGATAATTTGCATAAGTTGTATTTCATTTTATGACTTAGCTATGAAAAATGTTGCAATAATGATACTTGGAATTAAACAGAGGCTGTGGGGCTGGGGTAATTAATTTTCTTTAATGATGTGAACCATTAGAACAGCAGGATAAAATGGACTGATAATTTGGAATACATGATAGCTATGAAAATATAAACAAAACCAATTTATTACATATCTTAAAACAAGCAGGTAAGAACATTCCAAACTACATTAAAACCGAAAATATAAATATGAAATATACAGCCTATTAATCCTTTAAACTCTCTTCACTTTTCTTTCAGACCTTGCTGACAGACCTCCTCTTCTCCTGATTGCAAGCTCTGAAACAATTGAGATTTTATACCTGAATGGCAGCAAAATGTCTGCCCGGAGCCCTGAGAAAGGATCTGCAGTGGTGACCCTGGACTTCAGCTACAGGGAGGACACCCTGTGCTGGATCGAGTCCCGAGACCTCTCCAGTCAGCTCAAGTGCTCCAAGATCTCCTCAGCTGGGGATTTCCCAGAGGAGTGGGCAATGAACATGGCCCAGTACCTTCACAGTGAGTATTGGCAGAGCTTTGGCAGAGCAGTGCTGTCTGTCCTGCCAGACAGACATTGCTGAAGTGCTGTTGGGCTTGCACTTGAAAAAAAAAAACAAAACCAGTCTTGAGGCATTAAATATTGCAACTCACCCTGAAGCAATTTTATGGTTTTCACTCATATATTCAGCCTGAGCTGCAGTATTGGGGTCTGTGCAAAGGTTGTTAAGATGTGTGGCTTTATGGACTAACTGTAATCTGTGGAAGTTACAAAACCAGCAGTGCAATGGAAGAAGAAATGTAAAAGGCTCCTTTTTCTCTGGCAAAATAGTGCTGCATAAAGCTGGAGAGCCATTCTTTGCTACTGGGACAGCATTAACAATGAAATGGAGTCATATTCAGCACATCAACTATCATAGGTATTTTAGACCTTGAAAATAGCAAAATATGTCCTGACTTACAGGAAAAAAACTGCTGCTTTTTCTCTCTTTTTTTTTTTTTTTAAATTAAGAAAATTAATTTAAAAATACCTAAAGTTATCACACTGATTAAGGCTTTGCATTACAGCATTATTCCTCAGAAATCTTTTCAATTTGTGGAACAGTTACCTTCTGAGGAAGATATTCATCCACAGACACACTGGCTTGTGAACAGACTGCAAACTGTCATGGAGGGGGAAAAAAGGGGGTTTTCTTCATCTTCCACAGAGATGGTCTAGAATTGGATCCAAGCTTTGGAAAAATCCTTTTAAGGAGAGATGTGCATAAAAGAATATATCTGGACAGATCTTAAATCCTCTGAGCATCCAATTCAGGAATATACAAACCACAAATTTGATTATAAATCTTAGAGTTGCAAAAGTCATAAATTCGTCATTGAGATTGTGCTTTGGACTATCAAGGTAGCTGTTTTAAGGTGTGCTCATTGCTGCAGAGTAAGACGGTTTTTTTTAACCTATTTTCCTAATTTAATATGGATTTGAGTAGTAAATTGAGTTTTTAAAAATATTCTCCAAAAATATGGTTTGGATTTTGGGGGTCTTTTTAGTCACTCATTGTGAGTATTCTACTTTTAGAGAACACTCTTCTCATAGGCATGAATATATTTGTTTGCAGTCTTTTTTGTTTGGTTTGGTTTGGTTTGGTTTGGTTTGGTTTGGTTTGGTTTGGTTTGGTTTGGTTTGGTTTGGTTTGGTTTGGTTTGGTTTGGTTTGGTTTGGTTTGGTGTTTTGGGGTTTTTGATGGTTTTTTTTGTTTGTTTTGTTGGGTTTTTTTGTACTCTGAAGATCATGGTGATAGGATTTGACTGTTCATTTTCAATCCACCCAGCCACTGATATTTAGTTTTCCTTTTAGCAAGAGCAATCAAATTAACCACAGTCCTGGGCAAAAATGTGTTTTGTATTGAACTCTGTGTGTGTGTTCTGTCACTTGCTTGCACCATCAGAGTGGACCTGAGCTCTGTGGTTTGTGCTCCTCCACCCCCTTGTCCTGTGTTCCTCTGCCTCTGTTCCTGCATGTCAGGAGAATTTCTGATCCCTGTGCTGTCCAGATCTGCATTTCTGCCTCTGTTTGCAAAACCAAGGCCCTGGGATGAGTTTGAAATGAATGCAGTGCCTGCAATTAATGAGCTGCTCATTTTTCATGGTGCCAGCACACACCAGCCTGTGCTCTCTAATATTCTTCTCAAACTTCATGGTAATCGTTCAGTCTTACTTAGATGAAGAATAATAATTCCCATGGACACGAACTGACTGTAGATACTTGCTCTGACTTCCTTGATTTTGATTTTGGAAGTAGTGCTTAGGGACTTTAAAAAACCAACTTTGCTGGGAGCTGTGACTGACAGAATCCAGCAGATTTATCTGTGGGCGTGTTTTTCCCAAGCACACACATCCACAGACACTTCTGTTGTGCTGCTCAGTGGAGCAGCATCAATCCCCCCCCAGTCTGGGCATGTCTCCTCAGAGGGAGAGGCAGCGTGAAACTTCCTTTAGTCCACCTAATTAGGATCTTCTAGACACCCCTGGAGTTATTCCTGCCAGGACATGGCAGGAATCTCATGTTGCTGTATCTGGTGTATTTGCCAGGTCATTTTGTGGCTGTTGAAAAATTGAGTTTTAATTTAAAATTCGTCATTTTCTTCCTTCCACCTATCAAGTTATTGCTATTTCTCTTCATCATACAGCACTGCACATGATGAGGCAAATTAATTCATTATGACTCTTTGTCAAGGAAAATGTTTTTGAATGCAATTGTGTTCTCTGCCAGATCAGGCCAAATAAATGGTCATGACCATGGGGTGATTCACATTAAATTGTACATTTTGTTCCTCATAGGAACCTTGGTTTTTTTTTGTTTGTTTGTTTGTTTTTGTGTGAAAATGGATATTCCTAAAAGTATTTTGGGGGGGGAAAAAAAACCCAAACCACAACCTTAAAAGTTTTCTTAGCAGTGTTTGGGGAATTTATCTTTTTTATCCCAATCTTCTAATCTTTTTGTTAGCAGAAAAAAAAAGATCTGCATTTGACACAAAAAGTGCTAGAAAAGTCTGTTATCAAAAGTGATTGGGACTGCTTGAAGTGGATTTATTCAAAGTGTTTGCTTCAGTGAAGGCAAGTAAGTCTTGTAGTTAGGAACAAAGAATACAGATCATCTTTAAAGATGAAAGTCTGCATCTAGGAGAGCAGGGACTATGAAAATGACTTCGTTTTCATGATGGGTCATTCAGCTCCAGCTCCAAGTGCTGAACATAAGCTTTGGATTAACAAAAGAAAGGAAATTACAGTCCTTTGGTTTCTGTCATTCTCCCTCGGAAAGGCCCAGTGTGGCTTCAGCTGGGTGAGGATGGATGGAATCAGATCCTTTGAGACACAGGGCAACTCGTAATTGTGACTCTGCAGAGGGGGAAAGGCTGAGGAGAGGCTGATCCTGCACTTGGGTGTTTTTACTTCGCAACTCCAGAGATGCCGCCTCATGCTCAGTAATTAATCTAATTTCACTCTTTAAATATTTATTTTCTCAGGGTTTGTTTGGTATTTTTATCCCCTCACATAAGGACAGCTTTCTGCAGGCACAGCAGTGTCAGCACAGGCGTTCTGGTCTCAGCCAAGGCCAGGCATTGTCACGCTGTTTCATCTTTGTCTTTTTAAGACCTGGAAGTTTTTGGAAGAGAAGTTGGAAATTTTCCTCCTGGAAAGATTTGTGCAGACGGTACTGGAGCCAAATAGGCTTTCAGAGATGATTCCCTGTAAGAGAGGCTTGTGCAACCTGTGCCCAGAGTAACAGGGGTGCTCCTTGACACCTCAGAATGAGCTCACAGCCCACTTCAGGGAGTACAGCGAGATTTCAGAAGCAATCATTTATTTAAACTGATATCTCCAGGCCCAAACTAACAAAATGTCTTTCTAATGCACAAGTGTGGAAAATCTCTCCATTTTCCACTTTTTTGTGTGTTGGAACTGAGAGATGGCCAGAGCAGCATCCTCTGGGTGCAAGAATCTCCTTCTTCCTCATTTTGTGTCTTCATCATTACAAGCAACCAAGCACCTTTCATGCTCTCCAAACAAACACCAGGCAGCACAGCCTGGCTTTTAGCTGCTATTCCTCTGCAGAATGTAACAAAATCTCTTCCGGGATGGTGCTTCAAGAGAGGGATATTTTCTGCTCGGCTGATGTTTGGTTCGGGTTCTCTTGGCACTCTGTTATCTCAGCTCAGCACAGGCAGGGCTGCAGTGCCTGTGTTCAGCTTTGCCACCTGTGCTTTGTGCCCACAGCTGGTCACACCTCACCTGGGAAGGAACCAGGCTTTTCTCCTGGCAGCTGTGGTGGGACAGGACCGCTCTGAATGAAAAGGCACAGCTTGTTTCTTCTGTAGGAATTCGGTTTTTACCTGCCGAGGTTGGGAGAAGGGGGTGGCGTGGAGGGGGTGGAATCTCTGCAGGGACAGGGATTTGTCTCTCTGCTTGTGGGACCCTGCACCTTCTACTTGTCCTGCTGGGCCCAGGCCAGGCTGGCTCCTTGGATCTCTTGGATGTGAGCCCTGTCAGGAACATCAGAGGATCTGACCACGACCCAAGAGTG
This sequence comes from Petroica traversi, assembly GCA_025920805.1. NCBI lineage: Eukaryota > Metazoa > Chordata > Aves > Passeriformes > Petroicidae > Petroica > Petroica traversi. The sequence continues at coordinate 3,676,694 of JAHLSL010000051.1, forward strand.
TCTGTTTGGGTACATGGCTGTTTCCATCCCTGGTTCTGCTCCCCCAAATTCCTCCAGGACTTCCTGGCCTCACCCACCCCTCAGGAGTGATTATCCACGGCCACCAGGGCTGTGTTCAGAGGAGCTGCAGTCACTTCCCGTGGCACTGAGGAGGCTCAGTCACCGAGGGAAACACCAAGCACTGGAGATGGTGCTCCTGTCAGCAATTCCTGTGAATTGCCATGAATATTCATGGCAAATCAGAGCAAAGTTTGGCTTACTCTGCGGGAGCAAAACTGTGAAGATCTGGGGGAAAGTGTTTATTCCTACATACAATCTGCCCCAAACTGCCTCCAGACAGGCACCGAGAGCTGTCACACAGTTGTCCCATGTGGGTTTGCTTTTTTCTCCTGTGACAGACAGCTCATGTGCTTGAAAATGCACAGAAATGAGGAGGGTTCATGTCAAAGGTCATTCTTTCCTCACGTGGTTCTTTAGTGGTGCCCAGAGCACCTGTTACACTCATGGGGCAGAATGGGAGAGGATGAGAGTGTCCTCAGGGGGTATCACGGAATGATTTTTCTGTGTATGGCACTTCTCAATCCCTGGCTGGTCTTGCATTGTTGTCCTTGCATTCTGGAAAGACTGGTTAAATGCTGGTTTTGGGATAATGAATTTTCTTTGTCCAAAGGTGGGCTTTCTTGGATTTTGGCTTTAGGTTTTTTATTTTTTTTGATAGCATCAGTATCTCGTTATTAAGTGGTCTTGACAGAGCCATCAGTAAATGTACCAAACTAGGATAATTTCCTCATTACTAAATGTTTATTCAACTTGAATTTCCCATGTCCTTTCACTGTCCACTCATTCAGTCTCCTAAGGTCCTGCAGTTCTTCCAGAGCATCCTCTTTGCTATTCTGGAAATCTCATTTTTATTGGGCCTCATCACCTTGTTATCCATGTCATGTTCCAGGAATTTTATCTCACATGGATTCCAGCACAGGCTGTTGCTGTGGAGCTCGGTGATGCAAACCAGGTTTGATCCACTTGGGTCATCCATGGTCCATCACTGTCCTTATGTCAGGCCACATCTTTCCCGAGTCTTCCTCATGTCTTCCTCAGTGCCTGCTGGGATTTTTATGTTTCCCTGTTTACATTTAGTTTTAATTTCTAAGTGCTTTTAAATATTTTAGGCCCAAGTCCAAATCTTTAGCTGGATGTTCATAGTCCATGATTTGGGAAATGCTTTCTTTGCAACTGTCCATGCTTTTATTCCTCATTCTGGTGTCTCTGAGCCTAAAGAACTCTTGATCCAGGATTTGATACAGCATGATAAGGTGTTTTCCTAGTGCAGTAAGGACTTTTATTTAGTGCAGGAAACTAAACAGATAAATTGTCCTTTTTTTTTTTTAGAGAGTTTTCTGTCCCCTGACAAGACTCCTTTGGAGACTTAGGTCTGCACAGAAACTTCCTTTTATCAGTGTGTTTCTCTCTTTAGCTCCAAGTCTTTGCTGATTATTGGTTCTGTGCAGCCTTTTTTGTTATCAGGGTTACTGGCAGGATAAGGGTAGTTCATATCACTTCATGCAACCTTTCTGCTCCAACAAACACAATCACTTGGGTTTTATCCTTTGTGGTGTGTACTGCAAATCCCTTATCTTGTTTTTAATGAATAATATTCATATGATTGGGTCTGTATCTCAATTCTCAAAGGTGTTTGCACAAAAGTTAAGATATGATCTGTACAGCTTAAACCCTAAGAGGGCCTTGCCTCTATTTAGGGGGTGCTAAATATTAGTTTTGAAGGATCTGTCTGCTTTTGGTGCATCTTTTGAATACAGATTTTTCCACCTGGCTTGGGTTTTGTTCTACTGGTTTGAGTTTATAACCATAACATTGTGCTCTTTGAGGCACAAGCTGTCATGGCAGAGAGCCTGAATTGGTGGCATTTCCCTCCAAAGTTGGGTTATCTGCACTTAATCCTTTTTGACACCACAGCTACCTATTAACTGCTTGTTAATTGCCACAAATGGATTTTTTTAGTTGTTCAAAGATGTGATGTTACTATTTTTCAAGCTTTGTTACCCATTCAGCTTCCACAATTGATTTTGCATTGACATTGGGCAAAGCCCTGTGCCTGTCTTCTGTTCTTAGCAAAGCTGGCATGCTGTCTATTCTTTTTTAATTTACTTTTCAGTAGTTCTGCCCTGGACAGCTAAATCTCAGGCTGAAAACAGGAAATAAAAAGCCTTATCTCAATGACATTCCTCAGTGCAAATTTTTGATTGCTTTTGTTTTGTTTTGCTTTATTTTGTTTTGTTTTCTTTTGTTCTCCCTCCCCTAAACTCCAAGGCTCTGCCTGGAACAGTCTCCTCAACGCTGCCTCTGCAAAGAGACCAAAACTATCAGTGTTGAATTGTCACATTCCCTTTTCCCTGTTCTATCCACTTCCTAGCTCACCATTATTGGACTTCCATCCTTATTCCAGGTCCATTGTTGTCTAAAGTGGGAAACGACTGGATCTTTTTATGTTTTCCTTACATGCCAGCCCATCCTGGGTAGAAAAGCTCTTGCAGCAGAGAGGAAATCCAAGAGCAAGCTTGGTAAAATCCAAGTGAACTCTCACAGCAGCAGAAGGGTTTTGTAAATATTAAAAAAAAAAAAAAAAAAGAAGAAAAAAAAGGGGATTTTTTGTCATAGTAGCAGTAACCACATAAATTTGTCTTTATCAGTCAGAATTCCGAGGGGCTCTTCATCTCTGTCAAACTGAATTATTGTGCTGCTTGTAAAACAGCTACATTTTGATTTTGTTAACAAAGTGAATGGAGATGGAATAAAAGAATTGTGGGGCTATAAAGACGTAATATATAGATAACTAAGTTTCTGTTAATGTAAATCATGTTTTTGTAATGAATGCTTTACAAAAGAATTTATATCTTCATCTACAACAGTAGTGAGGTATTGGTTAAACAAAAAGCAAATTCACAAGTATTTTTTCCCTGAAACATGGTATTAATTTTTGCATGTTTTATGAGATTAGACTCACATTTTCCCATGAAACTTTGACATCCATATGCACCATCTTCCCTTTATTTTGGTTTTTGCTTAGTAGCCACTGGAACTCTTCTTGGATTTATTCCACATTTCCTCAGATTCACAGGAGCTTGCCTTCTGCCTTTCTTCCAAGGAAGAGATATTGGAGATAAATAGGAGACAAACATTTGTAACCTGCCCATTTCAGTAAAGTTGTTTATGAACCTGAGCCTTCAAATGCACTCTTGGGAACTTTCTCAATGGCATTAAAATATCTGATTAATATTTCAATATACTAATTTCATATGCATAACTTTTTTTTGCTTTCCCCTGGTACTTTATTATTTTGTTTACAAATTCCACATCTCTTATGATTTAGCCAGTGGTTGTCCTCTGGAGTGGTAAAATATCTTTGTAAATACGATTCTGAGTTTGCTTCATTTAGACTAATTTGCCACACACTTCCAGATATTTATTTATTAATGGAAATGTTTAATGCAGACTTCATTAAAAACCCAAAGTACTTCACTAAAGTCAACTGAAGAAGTCAAGGATTTGGGATTTTTGTTTTGTTTTCATAATGCACTTTTGACTGTGTCATTTAATGAGTTCTTCTGCCTCCTAAAGATTTTTCCTGAGGCATAGATCAACTTTGCAGGAAACTTTAAAAAATCTCTGTCTTCTTTGAGAGTGTTTTTGCCTTTATAGGAGCAAAGGGGACATAAAAACCATAAAATCCAAAATATGGTTTGTTTACACCGAACATCATAACTGGAGCCATGTTTAGATATAAAAAACCAAGCGCTCGAGCAATTGCAGAGCAAAGTCCATCCCAGACAGAGATTTATCTGTAGCTGAAGCCATGAGGGAGCAATGTTTTGTGAGCAATGAGCTTGAGCAGGGTCAGGAATTCTCTGGGAAATGACCCACAGGGAAAGGCACAGCTCGGCCACACATCCCACCTGCTCTACCTGGGGAAGCAGGAAAAGAAAAAACAAAGATCTAGTTTGTCCTATGAAATGAAAAGAATCAGACTAAAATCACAAATTTTGCGACTCCTGATCAAACTCGTGGCCTCTGGAAATCGCTGTGTTTTAAAACTCAGGTTTTGAGCTGATGCTTTGTTCTACTGCAGGGAAAAGGGTAAAGAGAGAGCGTGCCTTGCAGAAAGGAATAATACCAATAATTGCAGTAGTGGAAATAAATCTGGAATAGAAGATACTTATGTGATGAATTCAAACCAGTTGCTATAGCAGCTTGAGCTCTTGCCTAATCTGCTTTCTGTACTCACAGCAGCTGGGCTGGAGTCTGTGGCAAATACACCAAAAACTTGGTGTGTGTCAGCATAAATAAAGGACTCGTTCTTTCCTTAACACTTTATCAGGAGCCCTTACAATAAGATGAATTGCATATTTTTGCAAAGTTGGGATTATTATTTAGATTGTGATGGACATGACAAATTAAAAGCACCATCTGATTGTGGGGATTTAATATAGGATTGCTTTCTTCAGGTTTTAACTCCTTTGACTGGCAGAAGCAATGACTGGCTCAACAAATAATATCTCCAGTCCATGGAAATATTGTGTCTGTTCTCAATACACGGAATTGTGGATTTCTACTTAGAATGAAACAAATTTGGTTTAGAACTTTCTTTGACTTCAGCTTTGGAGTAGAACTTGAAGTGCTGAAAACCTTATGAATCGTGTCAGCATCATGAAAGAAAAAAATGTAACTACAGATTTCGCCCTTTTCACTATTTGTCAATTGAGTTGAATAAATTAAAATCTTGAATTTTTTCTTACAATTTTTTAGTAGTTGAGTGAAGCACTTTTCTAAAACTGACAAATTGCGTGCAGCAAACGTTCTGACTGGAGTAGTTTGCTTTTGCTAAAGTCAGACTTCTGATTTTCTTTATTCTGGGGGGAAAAAAAAGAAAAAAGTGTTGGAACCATTGTGAGCAATTAAATGAGAAGGACAGGCTCTGCAAAGGGTCAGTTTGCTTGCAGGAAATTGATGCCCTGAGTGTTATCAGCAAGTCACCCAGCAGCTGCCACTCCATGTGCTGGGCCAGGCATTCACTGTGACAGTTCTGAGCTGGGGACAAAGTTTGGGTGCTCTGTGCCTGTGTAATTCTGTAACACTTCTGTCACACTGGGTAAGCAAAAATAATGAGCTGACTGAGGAGTGCGTGGGGATCTGTGCCACTGTTGGCAGTTCAGGGCACCCTCGCTCTTTTGGGCACTTTTGGACTTGTCTTGACTGTCATTTATTACTATTCTACTTAAATATGTGATCCCATTTTTTTAATTTGGGGGAGTTTTTTATATTTTTATACAAGGAGATAGCTATGGTGTGTTATAAAAGATTCGTGCCTTTTCTCTTGGTGCCTTTCTCTTCTAGTTGTGCATATGCTGGAAATACACATTTTCCTTTTAAGACTCTATAAGAATATATTGTTTAGTCACTGAGTCGGTACAACTGGTTGCACAATTCAGATTTGTTTTAAACAGTCATAACCACTGTGTTACCTTCAGAAACAAACCCGCTGGGAAAAGGCAATCTCAGTAAGGGGAAGTAATGAGCGAATGTATTTTATGACAGCCCGTGGATGCGCTGTGATCCGAGTTGTGCAGAGCAGAGCTGGAGACCTTGGGCTGAGGAGCTCCTGGGCTGTGCCCCTGCTCCCCTCAGTGTGACACCGTGTCCTGGGCTGCCTTTGCCATCACCCAGCTCAGAAATGAGTTAAAAAATGTCCTGGGTAAATATTATTGCTGGGAGGAAGACACAGGGACCTGGAGGAGGGTGCAGTGCATATTCCTGTCTCTCCTCTGCTTTTCTTTGCAAGGGCTGGGATAATTTCTTTTTGCAGTTTAAATGAAAGGAGAGGTGATTTGGGAAGAAAGGCCATGTGCTGGTAGGAGACCAGTGCTCTGTCTTTTCCCCTCTAAATGTAGAATAACAGAGAATTGTAGAGGCTGGGAGTTTTAAAGCCTGAAATGCTGGGGGCTGCACAAGGTGGGAGTGGCTGGCACAAGGTACCTGGGACTTCAGGGGCTGTGGAAGGGTGGGATTATGGGATTATGGGCTCCCATCTTCCTGGAGTGGCCAGTTTTGGGAAAGGCTGGAAGCCTTCTGAAAGCAAAGGTCAGGCTCTGCCACTGAGCTGGAGCCATATTTCTGGAAGCACCAGCTCTTTGAGTGATTTATGAGACTTTGAATGGGATCTATGGTGCCATTCTGGTTTGAGATAATGCTCAGGTAGACCAATAGCAGCACTGTTGTGGTGGTGAGAGAAATAAATAAACAACAACAAAAAAGCAGTGTCCTGATGTCTGGTTGAAAATGGATAGAAAAATAATTTATGTATAAATCTAAAGCTATGTTTTATTTTTATTTCTTGCATTACTGGAAATAAGTTAGCAAGGGATTTTTATTTATTTTTTAAGTGCAGTAACAATGTCAATATTTTAACTCTGGGCAGTTGTCTGCTTTGTTGGTCAGGTCACATATAATGAATAACAGTCTTCTCCTCAAAGGTTACCATTTTGAAATTGAAAATATGAAATAAATGGATGAAAAAAAAAAAAGAAAGGGCAGAGAGGGAGAAAGGGAGGATGAGGTAATGTTTACATTTGTTATAGCTGGTTGGCAGCATCAGTAGATAGGAAGGGTTTTATTTGTTTGTTTTGCTCAAAGGATTTTGTAGGTGCTGAGCAGTGGTTTCAGAGCCTTGCAGAAGTGCCAGCCTGCTGGTGCCACTGCTGTGATGATCCCGCTGTTAGAGGGAAGGGATGAAGAAAAAACCTTAATGTCCTTAATATAAGAAGCAATTTCTTTTTCTTTCCTTAGCAACCCTAAAAACGAGGCCATTTCGTCGAGTAAAGTACATGATGGGGTTTGTTTCTGAAATATTACCTGAAGGAAACAGGTATATATTTCCTAACTATGCAGGTTGTATGTTTTATTATTGAGAATATTTTTAGATTTTCTAATATTGCCTAATTTGTAATTCTCCAGCTGGATTTAAAATGGACTCTGTACGCAGATTTTAGTTTTATTATGAGCAAGTCCTATAATAAGATTTATTTTAGCAATGTGCTTTTTGAGTTTTTTGTTTGTTTGTTTTTGGGGGCATGTTGTTGATTTTTTTTTTTTAGTGTAATATCTTCTCATTTTCCCCTAGTAAGTTTGAGATGAATACAAAGACTTTGGTACCCAATATGGACATGTCTGTACAACAGAATGAGATACTCTATGGTCAGCATTACCTCCTGATTAAATGGAGTGTAAATACATCCTTTGGGATTGATTTATAGCAGTGGGCCACGGCACGTCCTGCATTTCTTATTGCCTAGACCATTTAGTGCTACGAGTAACTGGCGTGGGCTCCAAATGAAATTATCCTACAGAATTGTGGCCTGCACTGTACCTGCAGGAGCCAACAGCACATCTGGATCCTGTGAATGAGTGTTCTCTGACAAGTGTTGCCTTCTACAATAAAAGTGCAGTGGGAGTTTCCTTTGTTGCCTAACCCATTCTTTAAGAGTTGTCAGAGATAATGCACTTCTAAATTATCCCCACAAAAGCATTTCTTAAAGGGCTGTTGCCCACACCTGGTATTAAACTGTTCAAACTTTCTCTGGAAGTCATTTCCCTTAAATACTTTGCATTGTGAAAGTAACTCCACACATTTATTGGCATCTCTTTACGTTGTAATAATCTGCTGCTTAGCCTGTCTGTGGGAACACCTCTAAGTGGCTTTATTGTAGTGTGATGATGATTTATGGAGCTCATAACCCATGCAGGGGGCAGCCCAGGGGAGGTGGGAGGGGGTGGATTTCTGGCTTGGCTGGAAGGGGGTGAAGGAAGGGAATGTCACAACCTGGTGTCCCCACAGCAGCTCTGCAAGGCCTCGTGCTTGATGGGACGCCTGTTGCAGCTGAATTATGCTTTAATTTTAACAGTGGGTGACTTAGCTGCTTTGAAGTAAATAACTGGGTTTGATTTACAGTCTCAGTAGATTTATAAGAAGCTGTTGAATGTGCAGCTGAAAAGAAAAAAAATAAAGTGTTATAGGTATGCACCTCCATAAATCTGTCTTTATTGTTCAGCAGGTACAGGGGCCACTGGGACCCCATTACAGGTTTGCAATCACTGGGCAATGTGTTCGAGACTCAGTAATGCAGAAATTAGTAATGTTATGGTTTTCAGCTGTTCTTACTTATTTCTGACATGAGTTGGATGTCGAAAAATTCACTCTCTATAAAAATCTTAAGTCAGGATTAAAAAATAGGGCCACTCACAAGGCGCTTGTTTAATTGTTTCACACTTTTTCCTTGCCTGTTGAACCTGCTGGCATTACAGCTCTGTGAGGCAGGACCCGGTTACAGAAATTTCATTCATCTCACTCATTCCAGAAACGTGATGCATTTCCTGACAGAATCATTCTGTAACAAAAGTAAAAGAAGAAATGTGCTTAAGAATTAAGGACCAGATTCTGCTACCCTGCTGAAAATTTCCTGGGAAAGCTACAAAGATATCTGGGGTATCAGCACATTTCCTCTGTAAAGGAATGTGTTAGACGAGGACGCTGCTGATGGCTGTTGTTGTTTTTAATATTGTTTTATTGGATCCTCAGTGGGAGGAGGAGCTTTATTAAACCCACACTTCCACACTTCTCTCTCAGTACCTGCTCAATATTCCACCTCAGCCAATTCAGAGTCATGAATCACAGAATGGTTTGGGGTGAAAGAGACCTCCAAGGTCATCTCATTCCCCTGCCCTGGGCAGGGACATCTTCCACAGTCCCATGTTACTCCAAGCCCCATCCAGCCAGGACTTGGACACCTCCAGGGATGGTGCAGCCTGTTCCAGTTCCTCCCCAAATTCCCAGAATTGTTCTCTTCTCTACCTGGTGGGAAGCTGAATGCCTGAGCTTCAGAGTGCCTGAATCCACCACATCTCTGAGAGACTTTGTGTCTTTCTGAGCTATCAAGATGCTTTCATTAGGTATTCATAATATTTAGAGTATTCTTATATTTTTGAAAATTTTTTAGCTTGGGGAAACTGCTATTGTCTCAGTGTTCACATTTATAGGTTTTTAATGCAGTATATTGTGCTCTAAGGTTGAAAGAAAGCCAATGATTTTTTTTTTTTGTCAGTAACCAAATTGATTGAAATTGAAATGATTTTATTCTGCAAAGAAAAGGAAAAGCTTTCTCCTCTTTTGAGGAACTTGAATTCTGGATGCTTTAAAGTGCTTGTTTAAATTTAGTATATTTTAGGTTCTGCATTGTGCTTCTGACAAAGAGTATCTGTGAAAGCTGATTTAATTCAGAGAAATCAGATATTTGAGGATGAGTCATTTGAAAAAGATGGATGGATATTTTTCACTTGATTTTTCATTTTTCAACTTATGTAATAATCACTCCGGACATGGCTGTTAAAAGCTGAGACACCAGCGTGTCTGACTTATTGAACGGTGACATCTTTAATAGAAATCAAACTTTTTAAGTGGCATTGCAGACAGAATTATGGCAGATTCTTGGTAGTACAAGGGACAGAGAGAAAATCCATTCCAGCTTCGCTCTCCCAAGGCAGTGTCAGGACAAGGCAGCCTGGGCTGCTAATTAGGAACGTTAATGTCAGAGGAGAGGCAGTGCTGCTCAGGATTTCACAGCTTGTCATTTATGTTTTTTAACAATACTTACCTACTCATCACTGGCAATTGAAGGAAAAAATCCAACTTGGTGCTCCTTGTCGTGTTCCAAATTTGGCTTTTTACTCAATGGAAGCAAAAAAAGTCTATTCCCAAGTGTCTTCCTGCTTTTCTTTGCAGTCAAATATGTTTATTTCTTTATAAATACATAATTTTGTCTCTTTTTTTTCTTTATATCTAGATAATAAATTAAAGGAAGTAAGTCTGCACATGCCAGTTTGGACATTGCGTTCAGAAGGGAGATAGGTTATAGAAGAAAACCTAGCATTTTGAAATAATCAAAGTAATTCTTCCTTTAAGATCAAAAAGGAAAAAAAAAAGGGAAAAACACCAGCTCTTTGTGTCCAAAATAATGATTGTTTTAAGCACTTTCAAAAATATATTTTACAAATAAATTTTAGTGTGGGGGAAATCTAAATGTGAAATCAGTACTGATCTCCATATGCATATATGAGGAAGTCCTGATTGCAGTAATGTCTAAAATAAGGAAAAATTTACTATATAAGTCAGTAGAAGCATAGCTCTTTCTCTTAATACAGTGACAAATTGTCTATCTCTCATTATTGACAAGAAGCTTGTGGAGAGTTAAATGAATATCTTTAATTTTCATCCTATGTCATCCAAAATCATTCCCCAGTTCACTTAGAGGTTTCTCAAAACCACTCCAACAACTCAAGAATTCACTGAGTAGTTTGCTCAGATCAGTCCTTACATTAAAAATAAGCAATGTTTATACTGAAGCTTTTTAATAGGAAAAAGCCTGCTAATTTTTTGTTTCTACATCTGGGAAAAATGGAATCTGTTCATATAATGCCGATTTTAATAGTTAAAGGGCAGAAGCCTTGATTGCAGCAGTAACAGAAATACAAGAATTTGTCACTGCTTTTCCCTCTGTTCTGCTGAAGACCTGAAGCCTTGTGCAAGTCTTGAAATGGAAATAAATGTCAGAATTAGTACAGTACAAAGTACATGTTGGAAAATCAAAGTGAAAGGAGAGAGCCATTCTATTTTTCTCTGATTTCCATAAACTCTGGTTTGGCCATCAGACATACATTTCCAGGACCCTTTGAAGATTTAGGCACTCTCATATGAAATTATTCTTTTCTCTAAAGGTCTAATAATGTCTGTGTGTTTAAAAGAAATAGGAAAAGTTCACTTTGGCTGTGCCCAAGGTCTGCATAATGTCATTAAATAGAGCAGAATTTAACCTATGTGCTGCCTTCACTTTTCTTTATGAAGTCCTTAAGAGCAAATCCTAGTTTTTAGAAAGTAATAAAGGAAAGATGATCACATTTGGCAGAAATGCTCTGAGGAAACTGTTATTAATATAGGAAAAGCCCTCAGAACTGTATAGAAGATTATTCAGAATAAATATGTGTGTTTTCAAGGGGAAACATTTCTTTTTAGAGACTTCTGAAACCATGTGAATGAAAGAAAAAAAAAAAAGATTAATTACTTTAAAGATGTGAGTGGACCAGACATCTGCACATAGTGGGGTTTATATATGAATCCAGAAATGGGCATGAAATAAATTCAGTAACTTTTTGAGTACAATCATATATAGATATTTCTTTTTTTTTTTTTTGAGTCCCCAGTTCAACCACAGCCTTATCTCAGTGGTTTACAGTGCATGCAGCTCGTGTGATAACTGGAGAGCCATTCACAGCAGAGCTGCCACCAAGCCATGGAGACTAAAATGGGATCACAAACCTCAGAGATTAAAACTGCAGTGACAAAACCTATTATCTGCCAGCTGAGGGCATTTCTCATGTGGAATTTAATTTGGTGGGGAATGGACTTGGGCAATCCTTTGCAAACTGCTCTTGGGAGAGGGTGGATGTGCCCAGTGCAGAGTGCACGGAACAGAGACAAACCCAGAGCAGATCCACGGTGTCTACAGCACACAAATGCCCTGGGTGCTCAGGGGCCAGGTTAATGCTAATGCCAGTGATGGTCTGGTTCTGAGGGACATCCCTCTGGGGGAGTCTGTTCTGCTTCTGAACAAAATTACTGGGAAACAATATATTGCTTTTTTATAGAAACTCTATGATAAAAGTCTTGAAACGTGATAAAAAACATCTTTACAAGGGATGCGGTTGGAATGAGCCTAAATTTCTCCAATGTGCTGCTGGGAGCTCCATGCCTTCCCAAAGGCATCCTGCTGGGCAGGGGGCTTGGATAAATCAGTGCTCAGAGCCCCCAGTCTGTTTGCACAGAGGGCATGGGGTGGTGTTCCTTCTGCATGTCCAGTTTTCCTGGAATGCTGAGCTCCCTTTGAACTGGAGAACGCAAATATCCCTAATATGACCTTGAATGAATTATTCTTGGTTTCCACAAAAAACCCAAGCTGTTTGGTGCAATTTCTTGTGATATTTTACCAAAAAACCCAAGGGAAGAACAGAGCAAATGTTTTGTAACTGTAAGTGCTGTTATGTTAACAGATCCAATAACCTGTGTGTGATGTGCCTTTCACGTATCTATCACGTTTATCTAAAATTAGGTACATTTTTCACACAAGAAGAAAAACATGCCCACCTCCAACAGGCTGCTACTTAAACCTTGCTCCTTTTCATCCACTTCATGTGTACAGCAATCTTACAGAGCTCTCATTGCAGGAATTTAATTACCAGTTTTGTTTCTACAAATGTTTGAAATTGGATCCCTTTTGTCCTGTTCAAATGATATTTTCTGAAATGCTTCTGTTACACAGAAGCTCATCTGCAATTTTCAAAAGTCTCCCTGAATCAGTAAACCATACATTTTTCATGCCACGAATTCATCTTCAGAAAATGGTTAAGAAGGCACATTGAAAATGCTGTAACTGTTACTGATTTCCAGAGGCAGAGAGTTTTTTGCTGGCATTTTTAAAAGCATGGCCTATATTTTGCTTGGAAAGGGGGAAGACAAAAATAATAATAATAATAATAATAATAATAATAATAATAATAATAATAATAATAATAATAATAATAATAATAATAAAAAAGTTTTTACTTCTTTTGTCTAAAATATATCAGTGCTCACATATCTCACAGTGCATCTGACATTGGCCTCCTCTGGAGTTTGGATATTGGGCTAAATGGAGCATTTCTTTATTCTGGTTCAGCAGATTTTTGTAATAGGACCCATCAGGCACAATATTCCCTTTGAAATAAAAGGGAAATGAGTAGGGGAAGGACAGGAATGGGACAGACAGAAGAGAGCAGTGAGCTGTATCATGGGGTGGCTGGGGTGGGGTGCAGTTGGTGTTCCTGGTGTTTCATTGAGTAAATCTTATTTAAGTTACCTGTGCTTTGGAGGACAATAAATGAATCTGTTTTAAGCAAGTAAAAAGCTCATAATCCCTGAGTTATCATCAAAAACTCAATGAATGCAATTTTTGCTCAATCAAGTTTAATGTATGTTCTCCAATGCAGTGTAGATATGATAGTGGCAACAGATTTTTTGTTTGTTTGTTTATTTGGAGTTTTTCGGTTGGTTGTTTTTATGTTTTTTGTTTTTTGATTGTGGAAATCAAACCTAAAAATCCTAGATCTGAAGGATTATAAACATACAGAAAACTGGAATAAAAAATAAAAAAAAGCTACTATGTGCAATGATATTTCATCACATCTGGCCACTCTCCTGACAGAATCTCAACTGATGTTAGCACCATTTTGAAACCACTGTAATATAATGAATGCCTCCTTTTTAAATTAAAAAAATAATAATGATTAATAATTAAAAACATTTAACAGGAAATATTTTTCTCTTAATTGGGTTATTCTTAATTTAAGAATAACTAATTCTTACAGAGTGGTAATACAATGCTGTCGACAAGATTAGTGAAATCTTAGTTGAATACAAATTATAAAGATATTCTTTGCACTTCTCTGCACTTTTGCTTGCTGTAAGAGTGTGTATGGACAGGTCAGTTGATTTATAAGGAAAACTCAGGATTTATAGGCATTTACAGAGTGTGGCACCAGGATCCCACAAGGAAAAGAAGTGAGTGAGCAGTTTTTTTATAGGGCTGTGAAGCTGCCACAGTGTCCTGAGAAGGAAAACCTGGTTGTTATTGAATGTCTCTATATAAATATCACACAGAAATTTACTGCAATGCTACTTCTTGTGGCAATTATCAGAAATGTAGATTATCAGCGTGCAGATACCTCAGAACTATAAGAAAAAAGTATTTTAAATGAAAATGAATGCATGCATACAGTGAGGTTAAACATGCATATATATATATTTATTATTAATACTATTTCTGTCAAGTATTTCTGGTGTGGTTTTAGTCCCCTTCAAATATAACTAACAAACTCTTTTAATGTTTACCAATATCCCATCCCAAGGGTGTAAAAGACATTCTAGAACACTAAATTCAGAATTTGAGTGGCTTCAGAGCTGCCTTCCCCCAGCAATCTGGTTCCATCAGTGTTTCAGCTGCTCCACAGGTGCACCAGCACTCAGGGGTGTTCCTTCTGAGGATAATGTACAAAAATCACAGTGACAGACTTAAAAATGTGTAACAGAGCTCCAAACAAATATGCAACTTTCACATCACTGAGTTGCCATCAGATGTCTGTACTTTAAAAGGAAAAATTCTCCCCAACCTCTATTTGTGTATTGAGAATTGGATTCCTTATTAGAAACCATCTAATAGTGCAGAGCAGCTGGAGCTCTTTAAGTGAGGGGAGCATTTAAGTGGCAGAGCAGCCAGCAGTTGTTTACTGGGATTGAAACTGCACTCCTGAGCTCCTTTTCCTTTCTTTTTCTCCTTTTCTTTTTGGCAGATGTACAGCAGATAGCAATGGACTGGATCACGGGGAACTTTTACTTTGTGGATCACGTCAGTGACCGGATCTTTGTCTGCAGCCAGAACGGGTCCGTGTGTGTGACCCTCATCGAGCTGGACCTCAGCAACCCCAAGGCCATAGCTGTGGATCCAACTTCAGGGTAAGGTTATTTTTTTTGTCAGAGTTTATTTTACATATTTGTCTGGGGCTGCACATAATAAATGTTTCATGCAGGTGTTTTAAAAAGTGTTTTTTCTTTGCCGTATTGAGTTACTTGTGTAGTTGCTGTAAAAAAGCAATAATGTGTAATGAACTTGGAGCAAATAGTTAACTGTGTTAATTGCAATAATTATTGCAGCATGTGTCTTGTAACTTCTCAAAGTGGAATCAGAACTGAAAAAGCAATTTAATCCCTACTTGTCAAAACATTTGCTTTTCTGTGAGTTGTGTTTCTAACTGGAGTATGTGGGAAAGCAATTTTGAAGGATTTTTATGCTGTATCCCCTCGTTCACAAGAATATTGAAAATGAGCTTAACAAGCTTATTCACTCAAAAAAAAAAAAAGTGGAAGAGTTTTTACTGTGCCTTAGAGGGTCAGCTATAATGGTAAAATTGCATTGTATTTGCTTTTTCTGTTCCACTGATAGCTACACTCAGTGCCAGCTGGGAATTAAGCCTTGCTTAAAATACAGGGTACTAAATGTCTTCCATTCTATAACGTCCACCAGCTGGGAAAAGTTTTCAAGCAATAATGATGTAAAAGCATAACTAAATAAGAATTGGATCGAGTTAATTTGAAACTAAATTTTGGTGAGGAGTTTTGAGTGGAGATTTTATCTCGGTTTTATTAGTCAGTAAGTAGTTCAGATCAAAATGCCTGATGGAACATGTCCTAAACTGCCATAAGCCCCTTCTCAACAAATACAAAAATATTTACTGTAGAACAGCTTGTCATCCATCTGTGGACTTTTGTCAGTCTTTATTTAAAGCCTGACCGATTATTAAGCAGCATTATCACAATGACTTCAATTCTGACAGGAACAGCTTGCGTGTAAAGTTTACAAAGAAGTTTGAGAATGTAATCTTGAGCATTGCTGTATTTCTCTCTGCAGCAGATGGTAAGCTTGACTCGATCTCACTGCGGAGTTGTTCTGAAAGAAAAATAAAAATTCATGTAGAAATTGATTTTCTGCAAGTTTTGATCTTAAAGAACTTGAAGCTTTCAAATTTGCTGACAGCAGCCCTTTTTTCTATGCCTTTACTTGTATATTCTTTGCTGGGTAAATCCAAACCTTGTCATTAGCTAATCTTATCTGTCAGGGATGTAGGAATTGTACCCAAGCCTTTGGTTCTGTGAGGAGGCACAGAAAAATGAGGGACTGTTTTCCTTCCATTGTTTTCTGCTGGCTACAAACCTTTTCTGCTCAGAGAGCCTGTTCAGTGCCATGTGCAAGGTGAATATTGGCTGGTTTAGGGAAAGGCCACAAGTGAGTGGGATATTTTACAGTGGGATTCCTATTAAGCAATCTCCATTGGTTTTGTGGTGAAAACACCAGGTGGAAAATTTTCTCAGACTACGCGTTTTGCAGTTCAGCAGTTATTTCATAACTGTTTTTATTGGTGTTTTTATTAATTGTCTATATGTTGTCCTGTTAATTAGGTACCTAACATCTATTTTAACTGCTAAACACCAATTCATATACCTAGGACATTCTGTTACTTTTTTAAAACGGGTGTTGATCCAAGATGCAAACAGATAATGAAAAAGCATATTAGCTATTTTAAAATCTCCTGATCCTTCCTTTTGGTTTTCTTTTTCTGTCCTTTTTTGGTTTTAACTCCTTCATGATGATCGTTGTTGAGACTTCTTTTGGTGTCAAAATATTAGGGTGGTATTGCTGCCTGGGTTACTTGGTGGGTTAACTTTATTTTTAAAAAACACAGAAGTGTCCTTACTAAAAGTGTGTTACAAGTTGGGCACTGGATGAGTTGCTGCTCACACAGAGGAGACCATTTCCTAAGTTGAGAAATTCAGAGTGTGATCCCGAGCCTTGATGTCTGTGATAAACTCCCTGTAGTAGCACAGGGTCAAGCCCTGCTGTTCTTGTGTGTTCTCGTCCGTGTGTTTGAGTTTAGTTGTGTCATGAACCAGAAATTCTGCTTTTATCCATAAAACAACAAAGGCACGGTGGAAAATTTGCTGGTTCCAAATGGTTACCCTCCTTGCACTCAAAAATGTCCTTTCTGAGTGTGCTTGATTTTACATCTCTGTTCCTGCAGGTTCTGTCAGGTGTTTAGTGGTGATGGTTTGTTGTATTCTCCTATGAGCTTACAATGGGACTTGAGCTACTAAGCTTCTTTCAAATCATACGGGGAGTGAAAGAACTTTTATGAAAAGTTTATTCTCATAAAATTGACTTTGAAATTGAGAAAAGAAAGATTCTGCTATTCATGCAGCTCTTGAAGAGCCAAGTTTGTTGTGTTTCTAATTTAAGCACGTTACTTTGGCAGGATTTCAGCACTTTATCAATCGGAACTGTGTCTGATGTTTTGGCTGCTTCCGACCAGGTTTAATGCACACCCACCGGAAAAATCCCTCCCTCCCCAATGAACTGGTAACTTACCCAGTTAGGGGTTCTGCAGTGCTGATACTCATCTGTTACATCCACTAATTATCAATTAAGAGTAGCACAGTGTAAATATCAGAGATGTGTTAAGGAGAGAATCACCATGGGCAAAGGATGTGTCTCCACTGATCACTGGGAGCATTTCAGGCTTGGCAGTGAAACATGGATTGCAGGAAAAGCTGGGACAAGGACAGTAGGAAATAAAGTGGCATTTGGCAACAGATAGGGAGAATAAATTGTTTTGCAATAATATATTATCTATCAAATGCCTTTGAACTAAGATGTTTGGCTCCATATGTCTGCAGTTTGTAGCTTTGATAAATTTCAATGCAGGACTTCTTTTCTTCAGTGGTCAAGGAGCAAAAGTGATTACTTTTGCTGGTCCATGAAATTGGTGTAGAATTGATGATGGTGCTGCTGACTGTCAACATGAAACAAATACCAGCTGTGCTAGAATGGGTTTAGCTGAGATCCTCAGTATAGGCCTGTTGTACTCCTGGGGAATGGTTATTCAAAGTATTCCAGCCAGTATTCATTGGAATATTCATGAGGCTTTGATCACTGGACATTGATGATAGGGAAGGTAACATGTTTAAAACTCACAAAAGGACAGATCAGATTTAGGTTGTCTCCCAGGTCTGCCACAACCAGTTAAATGTCTGTACACAGAGCGTTTTATTTTTTTTATGGCTTTGCATGTCTTTGTATTTAATAAGAATCATAAAATGCCTGTTCAAGCTACATGATATCCGAGCACATTCAGAAGCATTAAGAATTAATATTGTGGAATGCTAACTGTGTACATCTACATTTATTCTGTAAATATGTCTACTTAATTGCCTTCTGTGGTCAAGGTAAATTGTTGTCTTTCACTGCACCGCAATGGCCGTGGAGAATGAACTGCACCATTTTACAGAGGAAAAATGCCTCGGAGCAGGGGGTTTTTCAGTTCCCTCCCATCAGGAGCACATCAATCCTGGTCACACTGCTCAGACATGTGGCATACATGGAGTGATATAAATACCAGGGTGTCTTCATTTCCTCTCATCCCCGTTTTCTGATTTCTTCGGGAATGCCAGGGAATGGGAAAGGACAGGTAGAGCAGATGAGGCTGCAAACTCAGGCTTCTCCTGATTCTGGATATGTGCAGCTTGTACCAATGGCTGTGATGCTGTTCGGGATGCCAACCAGAACTCTCTACTTTATTCCCCTGGCTTATAGAAGAGCATGAACTTTAAGGAGAAGGTTTAAAATGTGGAGGGTTTTGATGTAGAATCCATTGGCAAACTGTTCAAACATAAGGAGAAGGGTGGCTCGAGGTTACACAGAGTGACATTGCAAAAGGATGTGCAGAGCAAGGCTGAGGCGTGGAAGGATGTGTGGGGCAGAGTGTGGAGCAGTGATGGCAGTGAGGAAATGGCTTAGACATCCCCTATGTGAACCTCGTTAGAATCACCACAGAATTCCAGACTGGTCTGGGCTGGAAAGGACCTTAAAACTCATTCTGTTCCACCCCCTGCCATGGACAGGGACACCTTTCACTGTCCCAGGCTGCTCCAAGCCCCATCCAGCCTGGCCTTGGGCACTGCCAGGGATCCAGGGGCAGACACAGCTTCTCTGGGCACCCTGTGCAGGGCCTCACCTCCCTCACAGACACAAATCTCTTTCCAGCATCCCGTCTAACCCTGCCCTACTTCAGTTTGAAGCCAGTCCCTGTGTCCTGTCCCCTCATCCCTTGTCCCAAGTCTCTCTACAGCTCTCTTGGACCCCTTTGGGCACTGGAAGGGGCTCTGAGGTGTCCCCAGAGCATTCCCTTTTCCTCACTGAATCCCCCCAGCTCTCTAGCCTGACTCCTGAGCAGAAGGGCTCCAGCTCCTGGAGCATCTTTGTGGCTTTTTCAGGAGTCACTGCAGCAGCTCCACGTCCTTCCTTGTGCTGAGGATCCAGGGCTGGAGGCAGCACTGCAGGAGGGGTCTCACTGGAGGGGCAGAATCCTCTCCTTGACCTGTCCACTCTTCCTGTGGTGCAGACAGGACCTGGAGGGCTCTCTGGGCTGCCTGAGCACATTGCAGGGCAATATAAAAAGAAGGTGGAGTTAGGAGCAGAGGAGGAAGAGAAAAACTGGAGGGGATGCACAATTACAGGCTGGAGTCATTGAAACTCATCACTGCCATTTAAAAGTTTCATTAGGAACAAAGGGGAGAAAAGACTGCTAAAGAGATTTGTAAAAGGAGCAAGCTCACATTTTAATACTGCTACAGTGAGTGTCATGTAAATATTTGAATAAATCTTTTAATCGGCTTTTGCTTCTGCTATGGTGGAGAAATACAAAAAAAGAAAAGCCACAGGCTCTGCTTATTTCTTTCACATTTGTAAATGCATACAAGAAGAGATTGTGTTATGATGATGTTTGAGGAACAACAGCTATTAATGTGTTATGTAGCATTTCTTGGTAATGTTAGTGAGTCAGGAAAAAACAAACAAATGCACAAGAGCAAAAAAAAAAATTACTCTGTTGCATTTAAAGTCAGTAATGACAATCAGTTGCTACCTCTGGGAGTCACAAAGGGGAGCAAGGGAAACAAGTGAAGAATTAACAGCTGAAATTGTCTTCTTCATCATCTCAGAAATTTGTTCTGAGGAAAAAATATAAAAATATTCTGTGGACTTCCTGATTTGATTCTGAAGTTTCTCAGCGCAGATTTTTCTGCAGCTCAAATCAAAGCCACAGTATGAAAATAATCATGGTAATTAAAAATACATAATACCATTTTGTGAAACACAGTAGGGAAACTTGCCTCAGTCTAAAATTTCAGAAGACAGGAGGAAGCAAGGAGGTAATTTTGAAATTCAGCCTTGTGCATGAGAACAGAGTTGAACAACAACTTTAAAATACCAATTTTGAGGGATATAGAAGAAAAATCATAAGAAAAAGTTAATTCTGCCTTTGTAATTGTTTGTTTTGAGTTTATTCTACCTCTGAAATCTGGTAGAGGTAAGAGGAGGAAGTTGGGGGTTGGCCATGTGAGCTCTGTTGTCATCCAGGGTGTTTAGATGTTGCAAATGCTCTTCCTCAAGCTGTGTGTGCTCATCCACATGGGATGTTTGCTTTTCTTGGTCAGATCAAAATGTAAGGGGCACAGAGCACTTTGCACTAAAAATCCAAGGGAATGGGAAAAGTTTTCCTGATGAGAGAGCCATGCACAAGAGGTGGTGCCTGGAGTATGGCAAAGCCATCCCAGAGATGGGAAACAGCCCTTAACGAGTCAAAGAGATTGAAGATATAAATAGAAAGAGTTTTGGGCCGACAACCCAACCTGTTTGACATGAAAGGCAGTAAGGGCTGTACTGTTTGGTGGGATCTTGGACAAAAGATGGGTGAAGTCTCTTGGGATGTTTGATGGGACAGAGCCCAAGGCCAGCCCTGAAATCCTGCATCAGTAAATCCACAACAGCCAGCAAAGAACCATCAGCTGGTGAGGGGTGGAGAGACCTTTAGAAATCAGATTTATTGAACGTCATTTTATCATCTTCTCTTTCTGAACCTATGTGTTTAAAAGAAAAAATAAAATCATAAATGAGTTGGTATTGGGCACAATGAGTAGAGTTTGCATTCACCTCATATTTGCCTGGAGGTATCAATGAGGAGATGAAGATTCTTACAGGGGAGGAAGAGTAGAAATTCAAAAAGCAGGGGAGGTCAAACCATGTATTTTTTTCTTTATTTTCCTCTGTTATTTAGACAGGGAAGTATTTCATGGTAAAAAGAAAACATCTGCATTTATTGTCTGCTGCCTGTTTTATTCTCTTTTTGCTCTCTTGTCTCTGAGCTTTTATAGCAGCCACAAGGCTTAGGAGAGACTCTGAGTCTTAAAACTTGGGGGTTTTTTTCCCTCTCAGATTAGTCACCATTTTCTGCTGATCAAAGAGGGGAGTTATAGTCATTAAAGCTCACTTTTAAACAGCTAAATCATTAGTGGTTTAATAACATGCCATTATTAAAAGAGCTCAGTTCCTTTTCTTGTCACAAAGATTTTCAAAGGGCTGTAAGATACATATAAGACCCACTCACTTCAAAAAAGTTTTAAAGATGACCTGAAAAGGAATTTTCTTCATTAAAAAAAGAAAAAAAAACCAAACCAAAAAACACCAAAAACTTTGTAGTAACTAATCATAATATGAAAGTTTTCATTAAGAATTCATATTTTGTTGCTCATCCTCCCCCTCCACAACCTCTTTCAGGCTGTGAACAGTTGGAGATGGGATAATAGAGGAGCCAAAATAAGATGAGAGAAGCAAAGATACTTAATCAAGAAAAAATAAAAAAAGTTTTAAAATAATTTCCACTTTTTTATTATCCCTTTAGCTCAAATGCTTGCTAGAAAATTACAAAAGAAAATATTCTTTTGTCTGATATCAGGTTTTATGAAACTGATTCCAGTTCTGTGCTATTCCATCTTTTAATTGTTGGAACTAAACTGAGGCATAAAACTGTCACCTTTGCATTTCCTCCTGGATCTTTTCTCCCTTGAAACTTCAGTTCCAGTGCAGCAGCCCAGGTCTGCTCACCAGGAAACCTTGTGGCTGCTGCTCTTGGTAAGAAAAAGGACCAAGGGGAGTTGTCCCATCTGCTCCCATTCCCAAAATAAGGGGATATGGTTCTGCATTCACGTGCAAAAAGGAAATAGGAGAAATTACGGTTCTTTTCTCCAGTAAATTAAAATATAAGTAAATAGAATTTGATTTATGAGCTTGCAAAGATATGAGCTTGTATAAAAAGCTAGTTGAAAAGGACTCAGAGTCATTGACAAAACCAAAGGAATCAAAATACCAAGCACGTAACATAAGTGCCTTAAAAAGGAACTCATTAACAATGTCAGGGTATTTGACTGGATCAAAGTAAAAACTTGAAATCAAAACAATAGAAATTGAACAGGTTTGGTACATGCATGTTCTCAAGTGCTATTGCACATACATTTTCATTTATCAGATATTGCTGAAATTAAAAATGTTTATAATTAATATATAAATATATATAATTATAATCATTATTATTTATTAATAATAATTTAATAAGAAATAATATTTTTCCCAAACCAAGCTGCATTCACAGGAAAAAACAGTTATTGATAGCAATAATAAAGGAATTTTTTCTTTTTATAATAATCCTTTGTGAAAAGCTGCAAAGTGAACACTGGCAGCATTAGTAGAACAGTTGAGGAGGGATGTTCTGAGCTGTGGTATTCCAGCAGCGCTGCCTGGAAAAGGAAAAGCAGAGACACTGATAAACTAAAGTGAGCTTTCTTTCTCAGGCACCACGTGCCCAGCAATGGGTGCCAGGTATTGCTGCTGAGGGGAACAACATCTGAGTAGTGTCAGCAAGCATGGGAAAACATCAGTGGGGATCAGAAACATTGATCAAATCACAAGGTAGCTGTGGTTTGTAAAAAAGAAAAAAAAAAAAAACTTAAAAAGGAATAAAAGCCTGTAAGTCAGTAACACTTTTCTTCATTTATCAGGAGTTTTGTCCAGAGGAGCACAAAGGCAGTGTTGAGCCTCTCTCAGCAGGCTCAGGTGGGAGTCTTGAAGTACTTTTTTCTTTTTTTTTTTTTAGTAACTGAGGTGTCCAGACAGAAGCTACATGATTTAAATCACCCTATGGGTGATTTTCTTCAAGTTGAAAGCAATTAAGCTGGAGGGAATTGAGGCCACTTTGTTTCTGAATGAGAATATAAATGGGAGTTTAAGGCTCCATAATGCATGGACATTATGTTCATGTCCATTTGAAGTCTCCTTTTTTTTTTTTTAATTATTTTATTACCTGATTGTCTTATTATCTAACCAGCTTCTGTAAGGTCATTTATGTTGAAGACAGGTTCTGATATGAATTAGGGCACCGCATGAGTGGAAGAGCAGACTGAAAATAGAACTGCTAAGGACTTTTTTTTTTTTTTTAAGCTGTACTTTTATTATTCTGGATTTTAAAATATCTGTGTGTATAGATGGGTAGATAGATATTGATAGAGATTTTTTTTTTCTCTCTAAAATGAACGAATGAAAATAGGAACAAATAGTTTATATTTAACACAGATAGTGTAGCATTATGTTGTTTCCCTAGTGCAACCTGCATATTTCTTGTGCTTTTTTTAACAGCCTTAGTATTTCAGTAGTGCAAAATTGTGTAAACCATGAATTTTCTAATAAGCTCTTGTCACACCAGTCTTTTCCTTCTTCCCACAAGATAAATAACAGCCTGTGCACATGCCATGTTTGAAATATAAAAACACTAAATCATGGAATATTCTGAGTTGGAGTGGGCCCAAAAGGATCACTGAGTCCATTACTCTTGCTCTGGATTAACCAGAACCACCCAGAGTAACAAAAATGATGAATTCAGTCAATTCAGTTAATTCAGCAGCAGCATGATGATATCATCCTGATGGAACTGCTGTTGTCTCTGGGCTGATTACATGGACTTTTTTTTTTTTCTATATTGATTTTCCAATTTCATTTTTTTTCTTGAGGTTTCTCACGTGTCAGTGCCCTCGTTGCCATGCTCAGTAGTGTGAGCATTCCTTGGTGCAGCTCAGCTGCAATGTG
The DNA here is from genome assembly GCA_025920805.1 of Petroica traversi. NCBI lineage: Eukaryota > Metazoa > Chordata > Aves > Passeriformes > Petroicidae > Petroica > Petroica traversi. The sequence goes on from JAHLSL010000051.1 coordinate 3,700,426, forward strand.
ACCCCTTTTGGTGGAACACAGAGAAAAGCTGGAGGAAATCTGGAGGTACTAATAGGAAATAAAACAAAATGTAAAAACCCCATGGACTGTGTGAAACTTGCAGGAACCACAATAACCTATTCCAGATGACAAAACCCATACTATTTCCTATAGAAATGACTGGTAAAATAGCGAGGTAGATTATAATTCTTATCCAAGAAAGAAAGGAAAGATAATTTTAATTAGCAGACACTGGGAAATAGAGGAAAAATTTTCAAGTCTGAGGCAACCTTAGCTTACAACTGATGTAAAAGTTGGAGTTTCTGCCTTTAGGGACACTTGGGACTGGTGTCTGGCAGGGACATTCAGCCTTGAGTTTCACATCCTCAGTGAAGAGGATGTGTGTGTGCACGTCTGTAAGCTCATAACGCCAAAGAATGGTGTGCCAGAAGAATAAATGTCAATAAATCTATTTACTAACATTTCAGTGCTGCTGTTTAAAAAAGTGTGGCTGAATCATTACAAAAGTGACCCTTTGTTTTGTTTCTCCGCTTGAAGGAATTTGAGAGGCTTTAAGGAAAATGGGTTGAAAGAGAAATTCTACAAATTTTTGTGTTTCTTCTTCTAGAGGTGATAGGATTTGCTGAATTGTATTTTAAAGGGATTTTGATACCAAAAATTTATCCTGGAACACACACTAAAATGAAAGTTTTTATCCCCAGGCTGCATCCTTGCTTTTTAGGAATTGCCTTGATTTGAGCGGTCGAATTGTAATAATTGTTTAGTTTTGTGTTCACAAAGCAGCACGAGCAGCTTTCTCATGTGGTGGTTGAGAGGGCAAATTGCTGCCTTGGGTAGGAGGTTATGGACACGGGAGGAGCAGCTTTTCTTTAGAGATGAGCGTTTCCAAGTTGCTGACACAATTTCTGTGCAGTGTTTGATCAGCCACAGAGCTGGTGAATAAGCTGTCCAAAGTTATCTATTGAAACACACAACTGTGTCAGCCCTCAGCAGAGGGACAATCAATTCCTGCTTTGCCATCCTGAAAACTCCAGCAAAACTCCTCAAAGTGTGGGAGCACTGGCTCGCTCTTGTTTCTGAAATGAGAATTCTCTGTGCTAGAAACTTCTAAACCTTTTTAAAGTCTGCTCATTACCAGCGAGCCTGAGCTGGTTGGTTCATTTTCACACACAAACTCATTAATTTGCACACAAAAAACTTGGTCCAAGTTTGCAGTTGGCCTCAGTCTCGGTGTTTCTAAGGAACAGAATTTCAGAGTTTGGGCAGCGTCCAGCCTGGCACGCAAAAACTTGTTTACTTTTAATCAATGCTCACTGAGGGCACCAACTTTTAGCACAGAGAAGTCAAGGAAAAGACCATCAAGTTAAAAAATAATCTCATTGACTCTGCTTCAGTTTTCTGTAGATCATTTTTATTCATTAGGATTTGACAGCAAGTCGACAAACCCCAAACCAAAACACTCGGGGATCTTTATAGAACAGATTTTAAGTGAGAACACCCTATTAATAGTAGGATATTCGAAACTCACTGCCTTTTTTACACCCTGAGAAACCACCACGTGCAGCCTGGGAGCTTTGCAAGTTTTACAAACACACGGTTTTGCTGTCAGACTTCTCCAGCCCCCGGAACTGCACAGCAGCACCTCTTGGATTTCTGCTCCAGCAGGATCAAATGCCCTGTGCTGGCACAGCTCCTCTGGCTGAGCACAGGGAGAGGAGAACAAGCAAACTGCATTCCCAACAGGGATTACACTGCCTTCCACACAAAATCAGACCTCGAACCAAAATATTTAAATTGGAACAGAAACTGGTTGGCTACACCAAGCCAAGCTCTTGTTTGGATTCCTGAGTGTCTGACATGGTTTACTGATGTAAAAGTGCTGCATCTTCTGAAAGTTCAAGGATTTGTTTGTTTGGTTTTATGTGTGAATCTCCTTGTTAAATTACTGCTCTGTTACTTGTCACGAAGAGTTTTCTGAATGTGGTAATATTTCAGTAGATCACAATTCTTTGGTGTATGCAGCTGTCAGTTAAAAAAATGATGTATATTCTAATATTTTTAAAAGTGAAATCTTAATATTGGAATTTGCATGGATGTTTAAACTTTCAATATGCTGGCAGCTTTATTTTGAAAGGTTTGAATGCCCACAGGCCCTCCAATTCAGGAAAGAGCTGAGATTGAAATGAGGCTACTTTTATAATACATAAAGTATTATGTGTGAGTCTGTGTATGATTTCCAGTAATTTAGGACAGGATTGCTGTCTTTTGCTGGTGAATTATATTAGCTGAATGGTCTATAAGACACTGCTGCTTATGTATTTTTAATATAATTATACATACATATATAATATTTGATGAGCACCTGCATCCTCAGGCAGAAGTTTTGGCTGTGTTTAACTGCCTGTGGTTTGGGATGAGGGTTTGAAAATGTAACATCTTGGTGTCACAGGCAGAATTAGGCTTTGCAGCACCAAGCTTAAGTTTAGCAGTCATAATTACCAGGTAGGCTTGAAATTCTGGTTTCAATTCCGGGGGAGATTCACTTCATTTAAGCTTGTGAGGATTTTGTGAAGGAGAATTCATTAATGTCTGGGAAGCAGTGGGAGACAGAGGTGTGAATGCTGGTAAGTGCCTGTTCAGGAATGAGCAGCTTTGCATTCTGAGCAGGATTTGAACAAAAAGCACCTCTGTCGAGGGGTGTGAGGCAGCACATTGTGTAAGGGAGCAGCAGTCACTCCTCAGAGCACGGGGAGGGTTTTCTGAAATAATAATCAGCGTGGATGTAATCAAAGAATTTTGATTGCTCATATCATGGGATAATTTAAGGCAACACAGGAATCATAATGCTTGCTAGCATTTGAATGCTTGGATTTGCACTTGTAGCATTTTTATATACTTTTTTTTTTTTTATTTTCTTCCTATTTATCTTATGGCCTGGATATAAGTTTTATAGATCCACACCTGCTCTACCTTTCCCAATCTGTATGGAAAACGAGTAAATTAGAGGTAGGGGTTGAGGGTTTACCTATTTTATCACATTCTTTGAAGGCAGAATACACGAGCCTGTGACATTCCATAGGCAGGTTTTGTCTAAATTTCATAATCCATAATATTCAGAGAGGAGATTCCATGAACTGTACATTTTTTGCCTCCTTCAACTGATGATTTTTATCTCTAGATATGCTGTGGGCTGGCATGGAGAACAGTTTATTTGCCTCCTCATGCGGTGACTTTTTAGCTACTTCAGGGCAACTAACAGATACTTCTGTTAATCTAGACTAAGAAAACTCACTTCTTGCGACTTATTTTGTAATATATTCCCCATCACCACAACCTCCTTCATTCAAACTTCTGATTATGTAGTTGCTGCACTCTATATGGTCTCTGGTTTCCATTTTCCTGGAAAGCTGAGGGGAGTAGGAAAGTTTGTTTTCTGTTGTGAACACTTCAGTGTGATATTTGCTATTTTTCTGGGGCTTTTTTCCTTAGCACTGTGGTAGAACTGACTTGGGTCTTGATTCTGGATCAGATGTTACCTTGTAAAAGTGATTTAATGGTTGTGATTTTCCTCTTCCTGTTACATTTTTTTTTTCTGCTCCTTTTCCTCTGTGCCCCTCCAGCTGTCACTTCCTTCCAGCTGCCACTGCCTCACCTTTTAGAGCTTTCCTGAAGTGCTCTTGCAGCTCCAGGTTCTCCCTGTGTGAACGACTCACTAATCGTTATAAAGAGGGATTATAAAAGGGGGATTTTGCATCACTGGGATGGTTCAGCTTCTGTTGAAATCACACTGTAAGACAGCTTTTCCTACACATCCTACTCAGCTGCATCCTGTTTCAGCTGGAACAGTGGGACTAATTCCTTTCCCCATATTCCTTGTCATACTTTACTTTTCGGTGCTGTTTTTCCAAGCAAGATGTGTCCTACATTCTGTAGCACGTTGTTCATTATTCTAAAAGATGGTTTTCTGATGCCTAGAAGAACTTCAGAAAATGATTTCTACTGTGTTTCCACTTCCAGTTTTTAGTGTGACACTGGAAGGTACAGAGGGACACAGCTGCCAGAGTGTGGGGAGTGTGAACTCCTGTCTGTCATCACCTCAGTGTTACACGATGTAGAGGAGGGTGAAGTTGGCAGCAGTTGCCTCTCAGCACAATAATGTGTGAGCTGGCTTTTGACCCTTCTGTGAAAAGGAAAAAAACAAAACAAGCAAACAGAAAAACCACGTACAGGATTAGACTGTTGCAGCAGAAGTACAGATGCTGAGAGATAGAATGCAGAAGCTTTCTGACAGGAGATTTATTACTGTAAATACCCACACACAGACCACAGGGCTGGATCAGGATATTCATCTTTTTCATCTCGTGTACTCCTTAGAGATATGGTTGTGTATGATCTGCTTCCCTCTTGCCACTTAGTAACAGGAAATATTACTTGCCTAAACTCCATTAGTAGCTTTCAGAAGCACCAACCTCAGAAATATTTTTGTTTAGTCGGTGGCGGGTTTATCAAGTCTCTGTTCATCTGCCCATATAAGCCATAAAGTTCTGCAGTGAACATCTAATTGTAATTAACATTTTGGGGCAGTTACAGGGTGTGAGCAGTGGCACATCCCCCAGCGAGTGCTCTGTGCTTGCTGACAGTGCAGCTTTTCCCACACAGAGCCCTCAGTGCCTCCTCTGCCCCACGGCACTTTCTGGCCTCTGTCAGATGGTGCTTTGCCTTCTGTGAGATCCTGACTGCTAAATATTTTGGGGTTTTTTTATTGCCCAAAGACCAATGAGCTGAATCACCTTGAAGGCATCGGCTTCAACAGATGAAGGCAGCAGGTGATGCTGCAGATGAAACGTTAATATTTGCATGTAGAGTTTTGCTTGCATTCCAGAATGGCAAGAATACAATTAAAAATAACAATAGCAAAGCAATCACATCCTTACTGCAGGCACTCCCAGGCAAGCTCCAGTCATCTCTCACAACGTGCTGCTCTTAAATGTGCTTTTCTTCATTTCCTGATGCTCAACTGTTCCATCACTTTGGATATGGAGTGGATGCACGTTGTGGTGTTTGGTTTCAGACATGAGACGTAGCATCAGCTAACAGGGTTGCAGAAGGGTGTAAGGAGGCAGAGCCTCAAGTGCCACTGCTGTATTGAAGTCACTGACATCAAGGCACTCATCTGGTGGGGCAAACATTGTCATGGAGACCATGCAAGTGGCTCGTGGGCAGTGCTGGGGCCTGCCTGCCTGAATTTATCCATTCTCACCCCTCAATGAGCAGTCAGCATCTGCTCCATCTCTGCAACAGGCCTGGCCTTTAGGTCCTGCAAAGTGGAGCTCTGCATTCAGAAATCCAGGTGCAAGGACCAACTGGGATTGCAGTCAGCTGACAGTTTCTTTTTTTTCTTGTTAGAGAAATACCATTCTGATGTGTATATTGACACTTCTTTTCCTTTTGCCTCAGTGGCTCCAACCTCTACTTGTTAAAAACTTGCACACAAACAAGTTTAGGCATTTTCCTTCAGGTAAATGTATGGAAAAGGGGGCTGTAGAACTGACTGCAATGGATAATAAGCCACAGAAAGCAAAGCAGAGGAGCAGCTGCTGCCAAAACATCTCCAGAAAATTCTGCTATCAGCTCTGCAACTGATTGAGAAAGTTGCAGGAAAAAAAAAAAAAAACAAAACAAAAAAAATTCCTGGATTTTAATGTTCCAAGTAGCACAAACTAAACAAATGCAACATGGATTATCCTCTAATACATTCAATGGCAAATGTTATATTGCAGAAAGATAAGGATTGAAATCCCAGGCAGAAATGCAAACCTACCTGCTTACACATACAAAAGATGGTACACCTCAGCAGCTGTTCAACATCTGTCCCCTGAAGGTAATGAGGTAAACACAATGACAAACAACATGTAAATATCTGGCAATTAATGCACCTGGAGGGCCACACAAAGCTGCAGTCAATTACTGGGGCTGGACTGCAGAAAAATGACAGTGTAACACTCAAAAAATTACTCAGAAAATAAATATGAGGCACAATCACCAGAATTTTGCCCGAGTCAGTGCCTGATCTGTGGGTTTTGTGTTTGTTGAGCTGGCTTGTTACCAGGCAGCTGTGGAGATTTTTGGATTGCATTTGAGGGTTTGTAAAAGGTGATTGGGAAAAGTAATCTCATGCTTTTAGTATTGTACCACACATAGATGAGATTTTGTGAGAGCTGCCTCAGAGGTGCAGTGTTCCACTGGGAGAAAAAGAATTGCACCTACAAATAAACCCTTAGAGGTAATAGTAAAAGTACCCTTTATAGAAACACCCCCTACACTGTTCTCTTTGTATTTCCATTTTAGTAATCCCGAGGCCTAGAATAGCACACAGTTTGATTGCAGTTTGTGTAACTCCTTTCTATTTATCATTCTCGCATTCAAATGCACCTTAAATGCTCAGCTGAATAAATACAATGCAGATTACTGCTTGATGTATTAAATGCCAAATACTATCTTGCCAAAAGCCAAATATCTATTTGTGTTTTGGCTTGCCTCCATATCCACACATACGGGGGCTTAATGATGGGTTTTTTTTATTCTACCACAATATTTCCCTGCATAGGTGTTCCAGGGGAAAAGAAACCATAAAAAAAAAAAAAAGTGAACTTCACAGTTACAGAGCCTTCTCTGTGATCAAGTTAAATGGATGGGTTTTAATGTCTCGAGGCCATTGCTTCTCTCTTCAATTTCAAATCACATTGGAAAGCTGTAGGAGGGAAAGTACAATTTAGTGCTTAAAATGAGTATGGACAGATGTGGAAAAGACAATATGAAATGCCAGGTTGTGGAAAGGGCAGTAAAAATAATCTGAGGTCAGACAAGCAGATACAACTCAAAGTGCAAAAGGAGCAAATTGGGTGAAAGTATACACAGAGTGGGCAAACTTATTTGGGGAAAAAATAAGAAGAGAAAAAGGAAAGGAGGAAAAAAGCGAAGAAAGCTTCAGCGTGAAGTGCATTATTAGGCTGTTGCAGGCATGGGGAGGTATTGGAAAAAAGAAAAGTTGTGATGCTGCACATTCCTATAAATTCCTGCAATCTGTGGATGGTTCCCAGGACACAGGTTTAGGTTTGATTTCCAGGTGTTGGGCTGAGCTGGCCGCAGTTTGAACCCCGGCTCTCTGCTCTGGGTTCCCTCTCCAGGACGGCCCCTCAGCACCTCCCTGAGTGCACAATTCCATTTCTTTGTGCTTCTTTACCTGGATTTTACTCGTTACCAGCAAAGCACCACTGTAAAATCAGATAATGAAGTCTTACAGACCTGTTAGAATAAAAAATATGACAGCTAATAATAACCAGGGGCACCTGGGCTGTATTTTCTCCTCAGCATGTGGTGGGTTTGAGAGCTCATATTAGGTTTGCCATGGATGAGAAAGATAATTTAGCCATTTTCTATCTGCTGAAGGAGAAATAGCAGAGATAGAAGAGCTATCACAGTAGCTTTCCTGTATTTATGAAGTTGTAGGTTCTGTCTTAACTGTCAGGTGAGTAATTATGTGCAGTTACAAAATGTGCAAGTATTAAATAGTCCTAGGGAACATTTTCAGTCTTTCAAGCAGCTCAAAAGCAGCTCTGCTCCTCCTTAAATGACATTTTTACTCAATGTCTTCCTACATACAGACAGATTATATGTTCCTAAAAGTGCACCTATCCAAACACCCAAAGGAAAATGAAGGGAATATATTTCTGTGCTGGGAAAATAACTGCTCTAGTGCCATGACACAAACCTCCATTTGTTAACTATCTACGCTTGAATAACATTTCAATTTAAGCAACCTGCTTTTGTTTAGGTAAAGAGAAAATAGTCACTTCACATAAAGCAGAATTACACAAATTGTAGAAGGTTTGATTTCCCCTTACTCTTGGATGGGACCCAATTTTTTCTTGACGAGACAAACCCTACCTTTTCACATCTGGTGTCCTGCTGGTGCTTGATTTTGCTGTTGTGAAACTGCAGAGAAATAGAGCTCCTAATTTGCAGTTTGAAATCCACAGGTGTTGATAGGAAGTTTTTGCCACTGCGGTGGAGTATGGATTTCTGCAAATGGCAAGAAAACCCCAAGATGAAGATTGCAGAATCTTTCTTTTCTGAGCAGAGATATTACAGGTTTTGGGGATGGTACTGTTTTTCAGTATTATAATGACTGTCACTGTCATTGCCAAACCTCTGGGGAAAGATGTTTCGATTTGGGCTGGGAGAGATTGGGGAGGAAAGAAATTGTACTTAACAGTTCTCAGTCACTGCTTGTTTGCAACCAGAATGAGTCAAATGAGAGCTGCTCCAGCCCTTTTCCCATCAATACATCTGGCAGCTGAAACCAGCACCATCATGGAATGGAGATTTTCTGGGAAGCTGCACACAGGGAAGCGCCAGCCCCTGTGGGTTAAGGAGGAGAAGGGAAGGTAAATCAGCTTTCAGGGTGCTCAGCAGAGTGATGGCAATCCGTCGAGCCCTGCTGGTGTTTTGTGTACTTGGCCTGGTGGTTTGCATATTTTTTTTTTATCTCTGATGCCTTGGAATGGCTGCCTAGAACAGAGGCAGACAGAGTTAGGAGAATAAAGTAGTTATTTATTATGGGCCTTCAATAGATGCACCTTGGCCTGTGCAGGAGCCTCACAGAGGTGGTCACGAGTTTTTCAGACAGATCTACGTTTGGTCTGTTTGCATATCAGGGGTTAATTGTCTAATTACAGCTTCAGGAAATGAATCACACTCCCCCAGTTTGCTCTCCCCCCCAGTTACTTTTGTTTGTACTTTCTGGGGCCTGAGGCCGAGGATGTCCTTGAGAGCTCACTAACACTCCCTAGGGAGTTCAGAGTTATGCACTAATGCAGCACAGCATCTCAAAAATACAAAAGCTAAAAAATTAAGGCATCACCTGTCTGTGAAAGTAAATAGGACCCTTTAAACCCAGGACCATCAGCTCCAGGCCACTGAAGTCTGAACAGGCTCACGCTGGTGATGCTGAGCTCACCCTCAGCTTTGGGGATGTCCATGGCCTGGATCTTCTGCTTCCCCCCTTTCCCTGCTCTGGTTGTCAGGCAAACTGTTCTTGGAATGTCAGGTTCTCTGAAGGTCTAGGAGTTTGTGGAAGGGGCTTTGACAGGGATTGTGCTATAAAAGCAGGGGGGGGGAAAGGAAAGATGCTGAAGTTTTATCTGGGAGGCGAGTCTGACTAACCATGCTGATTTCCTGCAGATACATATTTTGTCACGTCTATGGCTATATATTATTTTCCTAAGTAGAAAGTCTCATGAAAATTTAGCAGACTGTTAATTACTTCATTCATTACTTGCAAAAAAAAAAAAAAAAGACTTTAAAAAACCCTGGAAAATTCCCAGTGGAGAACCCTTCCTCTGTGCTGCTGCTGGGTTTAGACATGGCTTAGAAGGTTGTTCCAGTTTTGGTTTGTGTGATTTTTTAACTCCTATTTGCTGTTTCTAACACCATTCTCCCTCACAGTAAATAAAGCAAAGGCCATGCCCCAGCTCTGTTGGCACCAGGAGTGTTTTGCAGGGCCCTTGTCAGAGGTCACTGCCTGCCCATGCCTTGGCCTCTCTGGGTGAAGTTGTCTGTGTTGCATATTTGCACGTGTGGTACAGTTTAAAGGATAAAAAAAAATAAAAATCATACACAGAATTAGTTTTAGGTCTTCCCTAATTGTATTTTTAATCATAAGATTGGTGACATTACCTTTCATTGTGTCATTTTATTTCTCATTTTGTGCTTCAGGCGAGTGTTCCCCAAACTCAGTGCTGCTTCAAAACGCTTAATCAAATGAAAATGCTTATTTTCCATCACTGGATTTATAGCTGCAGTCATGATAGATTAAAGAAAAAAAAATTAAAGAGTTTTGTGACAGCAATGAAGAAATATTTCAAGTCATTATATGCATTTTAAAATTCATTGTGTGTTTAAAATACAGTGAATTTATCTATGTGCAACATGAGCTTTTTTTAAGAATATGCAATTACTCTTTATTGAATGCCAAACTCAAGATCTCAAAAACAAGCTGAATGAATTAAGCCTTTTATTTCCCAAATGGGGACAGCTGAGACTGCTCAACCTTCCTGGCTTTCAGTCAAGGGGCAGCGCTGTGGAACAGGGAGTGAGGATAAATATCTAGTTAAGGATCTTAGTGCTAGTGTGAAAAAATAGATGGATAAAGAGACTTGGAGAAAAAGTTGGAATTTAGGCCGGGAAAAAAAAAAATTAAAAAGACAAAATAGAATGTGTCTTGTTTTTCTTTATAAAGAAAGAATATAAAGAAATTTCAGTATTTAAAAAGGAAAATTTGTGTAAATGGAACAATCCCAGTCCTGGAAGGGTTCAACACTCTTGGGAAACTGTGGTACAGCTATTATTAGTATTTAAATTGGAATATTAATATTTTGGTTGGAATATTTATTGTAACCAGTGATGTGACAGTGGTTTTGTGGGACAGCCCAAAGAGAGCACGTGCATCTTTCTCTCACAGCAAGTGCCTGAAAACTGAACTGTGCATCCTGGATTCAAAACCAATGAGATCTCACCAAAAATTTAAACAAGGACTTATGAGTACAAGGCTGTTCATTTGTCAAATCCAAATGCCTTGGAGAAAATCAGAAACATGTATGGGAAAAGGTGAAACCAAAGAACCTCTATCACTGTGATAAAATCAAGCATCTTGCCTTCATTACAGCAGCTGCCACTGTGACTCTGTGGTACTGCCTGTGGCAGAGGCCTGAAACCTTGACCAGAAATGTAGAGATTTTCATAAAACCTCATCAAAACTCAGTTTTTATCAAGTTTTCTAGACACGAGTACAGCAGAAGGCAGAACTGAGCACTTAGTTTGTGTTTGTCAATTTTTGGGGGTGTCACGGCCACGCAGAGTCCTCCCCGCCTTCTGCAGCACATCAGCTTCATTCTGCACGAGCCAAATGATGTTATTGCGAGGTTTTATACTCAATAGAGTTATAAATTATTTTATGTCAATGCAGGGCTTGGGAAACGAAAGCAAATATTTGCTGTACCTGGCAAACAAGGCGCTGCCAGTGCATCTCTGTCCCCGAGATGTGTTTGAGCTCTGGGCACGCTGCCTGCTCGCTGCTCAGGAAAGTCCCACCATAAACACTGGGGAAGGCACAGGTGTAAGAGCTGGAAAAACACTGGTTTTTCTTCCTGCTTTTATACTTGTCAGTTTTGTGAGCTCACTGCTCTGCACTTCAACCTCCCCACCTCTAAAAGTACCAACCTGTTGCTTTGAGAAGGATGACAATTAATGAGGATTTGTTACAAATGACTGATTAGTGACGAGATTCCTGTGAGGAAAACCTGAAAAGAAGCTTAATAAATATGATCCTTTTCAGTCCTTTTACCCTGTGAATTTCTTAGCTTTCTTGGATCACTGACTTCATTATGTGACATTAGAGAAGGCATTTGAAAAACAGCTGCTAATAAAGCACGTGTGTGTGCTGCTCTTACAGTTCCCATTTCTGTGCTTCAAACAGAACGTGTTCCCATTCAAACTGAAACCAAGATTAATGAACATCTCACTGATGTCCAGTGATCTGTTATGAGCGTGGAAGAGCTTGATGTCCAATTATTTATTTCTATAAATAGCTGGTGTTTTCATAAACAGTCTGCAGTTTAAAACACACCGGGCATTGATTTTAAACAGTTTATCTCTTTCTGAGTCTGAGGATAGCTGGACATCCTTAACAGATGAGGAAATCCTAAAACAAAAACTACGGCTACGGCCCTTCTGAGCTGCTTCCTTCAGGTTAGGCTGTTCTTGAGTATGAGGAGAGCATTTTCCATAAGGAATAACCTGATACCTGGGGTTTCCAGCTTAAAATGCATTGGGCTTTTTTGTGTTTTTTTTTACAAAGAACATTGAATCATGTTTATGTCTTAGTATTTCAAAAGTAGAGGTGTTAGGGAGAACTTTTTCTGTCCTGCAGAAGATTTTCTGCTCTTTTTTGAGGTGAACCTGGGAACTTTCACAGTTACCATGAGAAAGGAAACATCTTGGGAAAACCAGGGCCACAGAAGATCCTCATATAATGTCTGGTACTTCCAAATTCAAGTATCTCCACTCCTCCAACTCACCACACAACTGTTTAGCCGCCAAATATTAACTTCCTGAAGCTTTTTATCAATGTGTGAATGACTAATTTTCATTGGAAAAGGGGTGAGATTTTTTTCCCCCTAACTCATGCCTGGTTTCATTACTTTTGTTCTCTCTTCTGTTTTTAGAAGTAATAGAAAACAGAAAAGTCTCAAAAGGCAATGTTGGGCAAGGTTCATGGAGATTTGAAGAACTCATCTGGTCGGCAATAGGTTTATCCTTTGGGGTATCTGGTACACTCTGCTGCCTTCTCCCCAGAAAACTTTATGTGATGCTGAAATCACTGATTGATAAAACATTCAACCAAAATTCCTAATGCAGAGAAATTAATCCAGTAAACCAAAGAGATGCCCTGCTCTCCCCAGTAAATACTTCTTTTTGAGTGGATTCTTGCTCTCCTTTGGAGCTGTCCATAGATTTTCAGCTGTTATTTAGATCCTGAGGGTAGTGCTGCCTTTTCCTTGACATGTTCAGTAGCACCATCCTCAGATGGCAATTTATTCCCTGTTTATAGCTGTCTGATGCTGCAGATGAGATGTTCCAGCCTGGGCTGTGAGTGGCAGAGTTTTGGGAGCATGTTGAACATACCCGGACTTATTTAATTGAGTTCAGCTCACTGCACAGCCTCAATTACTGGTTTAATTAAAAAGGAGAGAGGAAAAAAAGAGGACAGAACCAAATAATGGCAGAAAGGATGGAGTTTTGCATTATAATGGAGTGGTGCTTCTGTGGATCCTGATTCAGAGTGCTTGGGGTTCATCACTGATGTGCTGAGGTCTTGTGTGACCTCACAGGGACGAGGACTGGACCTCAGTGGTGCTGAGACTTGGGGAGCAATCAGGATTTCCAAAAGGAGCTGGGTCCCAGGGGTTTATCCTTTCTATTGCCGTGGTTTCACAGGGATTTGGGAACCATCTGATCTGCTCTGCTGATTGTCACCGCTGCTGTGTCCCCATTATTCTGTGACAAGTAAGCACCTCCCTTGCAGGTGCCATCAAGAAGGTTAAAGCAAGCAATTACTGCTTGCTGAACACAGGAATAGCTTTTAAATAATATAAAGTATCATCCTTACTGCTTCTCAGTCTTCCCTCTTTTGGAATAAAACATGGAAAGGCCAGGAGCAGATCTCTTCATAAGGTGAGAAAGGAAAGGACTGCTCTGCAGCAGGTGCTGTCTGTGTGTCCCAAGCCAGGCCATCTTCTGCCTCTTCCCAGAGAGCAGGAAGGGATGGGAGTGATTGGAAAGTGCTGGAGGTTGTCAGATTGTTCACTGGGGCTGTGTCAGAGGAGGACAATTGGGCTGGAACAAAGTTAATCTGTGCTCCCTTCACCTCAGGCTGATTGGAGGAAATTATTGCAGTTAATATGCAAAGCAGGTATTCGTTAAATATCTGACACCAGAAAAAAATAATGTAAAAAGTCTGTTTTGTTCATGATGCCTGTAGATTATTGCTTTTATCCTGTAAAGCAAGCAAGGAAGCAAACAGGCTGTGCCCTGCTCCCCTGCAAATCCCACCAGGCCCTTTGCTGATCCACTCAGTGCTGGTGTCAGTGTGTATCAGTTTTGTGTTAAAATGAAGAAGTTAAGCCTTCCTGGCAAGTAGGCACACCAGGATCTGCTCCCAGATGTGCCGGGCTGGCTGCTGCAAAGGGAATTTTCTCCTCAGACTCCATCAGCTGCTTTCATAAAAGCAACTCCATCCACACTGCACGTGCTGCTCCCTTCCTCATGGAGCTTCACCTCCTTTCCTGCTGTCACTCAGCTCATGAGATATCATGGACTCAGCATTTGTATTGGGCTTTATGTTATTTCTTCTCCTAAAATGAGAGAATGAGTTAATTAATAAAAACAATAGGTTATCAGCTCTAAAATGCAGCTCATCGCTGTGCCTGGTGGTGTGGAGACTTGGGGAGCAGTTCTGCTTTGAGCAAGGAAAAAGTGATTTAGTGACCACTGATGTGACTGAGTGCCAAGAGTCATAAAAATATTAGAATTCCATTTTTCATATAGTGTTAATGACATCAGCCATAACTTACTTCTTTGAGTTCTGAAATTGTCTTAGAGTTGATAATAAAATTGTGTCGATGGCTCAGCTATCAGTTCATGACTGCTTCTACAGTCATGAACTGATATATGACAGTCTACATGTCAGACTGTCTACATGACAGACTAACCTGACTGCTTCACACATTAATGAATCCCTACACTAGGCCAGAAAAGTTATTTTTATTATTTTTTCCTGCAATTCTTATTTTATTTTATTTTATTTTATTTTATTTTATTTTATTTTATTTT